>JAUMHM010131040.1:0-18827 GCA_032362435.1 Melikaiella ostensackeni
GACCCATAAGAGTACCATAAAATAACTCAACTTTAAAATTTATGACTGATATTTATTCTTTGATGAATTCTGAACAACATATTGCAAGATGGAATAATTTGCAAGATTTTATGGCTTTGAAATCTTAGATTAACATAAAACTGCTTTTTCCCCATAAGAAACATGTGTTACACTTTATGGTGTTCGAGGCACGGGTTAATATTAACCGATTTGGCTACAATTTAGAGGAGATAATTTTTTTAGGTTTTCGAAAAATCTGGGAGTGAAAGCAAAAAAATTCTGAAATTTTTTTCCACTACGTATGAATAAGGGCCATCCTAATATACATACATAAATGTCGTAAGGGTCAATTAAAAAATCGATTGTGTTTTGATCTCATTACTGATATGAAAGTGTTCAAATTTAATAAATTTCAACAATATGTAAAAGTTAAAGGTATTCACGTATGAATCTACATCAAGCAGGTATGCACTTATTGTAATGTATAAAAATACAAAGCAATCGGTTTCTCAAATGTCCCGATAAATATATTTTATTTCCTAATAATAGAAATTGGACGCCATATAATCTAAAAATCCTATTTTCAAATATTTTTAAAATTAAGTTAGTGTTAAATTCAGAAAACTCCAAGTGACTCGCTAGTATAACTTATATTTTCTACCTTTCTGTTTCATATTTTATTTCTATAATAATTGGCAAAATAAATATTGAACAAGAAAAAAATAAGATGCTAACTGAGTGATGTTGAATCTTTGAGAAAATCGAATCATAGTTGTGTTTGATATCAAATTATTCAGTAATGGATAAACAAGTATAATATGTAATCATATTTCGACCGAGACGAAAACGAGGCTGGCTCGGCTTGCCTCGTTTTGGACGGCATCACTATTTCTATTGGTATATTATAGTCAGGTTGTGTATTTGAGTGTGAACTGTAATGTACGATGACTTTGTGAAGCTCTCCACTTAGGGTGATTGCTAGAAAGATTGATCAGCAACCCAGGTCATAGCGATGTTCTAGGGCAAGTATGTTGTTTGAATAAACAACATGCGGCTCCTAGATTGATCTTATATCTATCCCGTCTCCTATGCATCCTTTTCTTTCCCTTATCACTAGGCTGCACCCTTCATCCCCTGAATTGTGTCACACAAAACCAGAGGCGTAGCTAGAGCCTCGGGGGCCCTGGGGCAACACGTCAATATGGGGCCCCCACATAGAAATCTTCTTTCGAATTTTAAAGTACTTTAGTCTCTATAAATACTATAGATACTGACGCACGCTTTGCGTGCGTAATTCATGTCAAATGCTTGACACGGATAACCAAAATGTTTCCAAAACAACCATAAAAACATTGAACCCAACACGTTTTTCAGGCACTTATGACTCGATTTACGCTTTAAAAAAAAGATTGCCTGATATCAGTAAAAATTTATCGCGTATTGTTTTAACCAGTAAGAAGTCTAGCGAAAGAAACGAAGCGTTAGGACTCCAAAAACGTGTTGAATCTCTTGATTTTGTTTGCTGTTTAGTCATTTTGTGCAAAGTTTTCGAAAAAATTAATATTGTGTCAAAAGCTCTTCAAACAGAAACGACCGATTTGATGATAGCACATGAGTTATTGGAAAATTCACATATCGAAGTTTCTTCCATGCGACAATCGTTCGAAAAATTTGTAAAAGAAGCATGCGATTTATGTTCAACACTTGGCATTCCACAACAGTTTTCAGAAAAAAAAGTGCACAGAAAGCGAAAAAAGCATTTCGATGAATTATGCGTAGACGAAAGACTTTCGGATCCTAAAGAAAACTTCGCAGTGACTATTTTTTATCCTTTAGTGGACACGATTTGTTTCCAACTAAAGTATAGATTCGAAGGTATGAAATCTGTTCTAGACGTCTACAAAATTATCCAACCAAAATTCATGATCAATGCCACTGACGAAGAAATTTCGGTAGAAGCCGAAAAATTTCTGAAAATTTTCCATGATCACATTTCTTCCTCATTTCCATCGCAAGTACTCTCTTTGCGATCAGCGTTCAGAACAAAAATAAGTCAGATTGATAGTGTAAAACAACTTGCCGAAATGATTATAATTGAATACAGTTCCTTGACGTCAAGTTACTCTGATGTATGTACTGCTTGTATCATGTTCCTGACACTTCCTGTCACAGTCGCAACGGCAGAAAGATCTTTTTCAAAATTAAAAATAATTAAAAATTATTTAAGAAGCTCTATGGGGCAAGAGCGATTGTGTGGATTGGCATTATTATCAATTGAAAATGAGCGAGCAAGAGAAATTGATTTCAGCAAAACGATCAATGAATTTGCGGCATGCAAATCGAGAAAGCGGCGTTTGTAATACTATTAATTGATTTAGATACTATAATTTGTTAAAATGAAACGAAAATATGTTATTTTGCACCCTATCTAATAAAACTATGTAAAAATGTATAATGGTTTTATTCTGGGAGACAATTGTTCAATTTGAGGTATTTTCGGGGCCCCAAAAGTCTTTGCCGAGGTAAGGCTCTTTCAGGGCCAAAAAAGTGGTTGACGAGAAAGAGCCCTTCGGGGCCCCCTCCCGTCGGGGGCCCTGGGGCACCGCCCCACCTGCCCCATGCTAGCTACGGGCCTGTAAAACAGATATTATAACACGTCCAGAAATAATCCAGGAATACCATAACAACCTTGATATGTTGCAGAACGAGCACCCTATCTTTTTGAAGACATCTTGGTACAGGTAGTTCTTTGATATCTTCAAGAATTGCAGGTGACTGTGCTCTACGCTCATGAAGTGGACTTTGTTTTAGGTGTAAAACATGTCCAGATGTTAGATTATCTTTACTTGCTGGATTATGGTATGGAGTAAAATGGTGGTGATCCAGCTAATCCTCGTCGTATTCATAGCAGTCTGAAAAAAGGAAATACAAAAATGATGAATTTGTGATCTTAAAAACTGGTCTATAGTGGCTCCATCCACTTTTTGAAGCAGGTCAAGCGATAAGATCTCGAGTTATAACTTTGACCCCCCCTCTGCTTCAGAAGCCAAGAATATTTTTGATTAGCAAAAAACGTATTTTTTCGAGTATTGTCAGGTACTGCTCTACCTTACGTTTTTCACTTATTATTTTCCCTACTTTCTTCTCTTCCCAATCCTGATAACACGGGATCGATTTTGTTTGCATTAAAAAAGTGGATGATGGGATCATCAGATGGGATTTAAATGCGCTTATATGTGTCATCTTTGAAATTACTGTCTGTCCAAGTGAAGACCTTGAGTATTGGGCGTCAAGGGACGCTCAGCGGGGGAAACAGAAACAGTCAAGCGCGAACAACCGTGAAGCTGGTACAAGACCGCTCGGAACATTTACGCGAGATGAGTGTACATACTTTTCTTCAAAAATATGTGGAATACACAATAATGTGTATTTCTCAAGAATTAAATGAAAATAAGAAATGAATCTGGATCTATCTTCTGCCATCTATATCAATCCGTGCATATATCTTCTTTAAACCTTAATATTGCAAATTGAAGTCATCTGGTGACATCAGACTGGGACAAATCGATGATAAATGGTCATGAGAGGATAGATTATGATTTTTTGGTTGATTTTGAAGATGGAGCATATTAGCGAGTTTGAATTCCTATACAAAAAGCTCGTTCTCACACTACATCAAACAACTTTTCATTAAGTGTTCACAACTTTGTAGAATGATATGACCTTCATATTTTGAGAAATTTTTTAGATATGCGGAGAATCTGTATGGCCATATGACCGCATTTGAAATCCTATTTGAAAAGCCCATTATCGACCTTGATATTGCAAATTAAAGTCACTTGGTAGTATAGTATAAGGTTTTGATGTATCAATTATAAGCGGAAATGAGAGGGTGGATTTTAATTTTCTGTTAATTTTAAAGGTGGCGCATATAGGCGCACTTGAGATCTTTTACGAAAAGCCCATTATCGACTTTTATATTGCAAACTAAAGTCATCTGGTGTTATAAGGTTGGGATGTGTCGATGATAAGTGGTGATGAGAGGGTTAATTTTGATTTTTTGTCAATTTTAAGGGTGGCGCATATGAGAGCATTTAAGGTCCTATCCGAAAATCCCAATATCGACTGTGATATTGCAATTTCAAATGTCATGTGGTGTTATCATGTTGGGATGTATCAATGATAAGTGGTAGTGAGAGAGTTAATTATACCTTTTTGTTAATTTCGAAGTTTGCGCATATGAGCGTATTTGCAATCCAACCTGAAAAGCCCATTATCGGCTAAGATATTGCAAATCAAAGTCAATTGGTATTATAAGGTTTAGATGTATCGATGATAAGTGGAAATGAGAGGGTTGATTATAAATTTTTGTTAATTTTAAAGGTGGCGCATATGAGCGCATTTGAGATCCTATTCAAAAAGCTCATTATCGACTATGATATTGCAAATTAAAGTCACTTGGTATCATAAGGTTTGCATGTATCGATGATAAGTGGAAATGATGGGGTTGATTATAAATTTTTGTCAATTTCAAAGGTAGCGCATATAAGCGCACCTGAAATCGTATACGAAAAGCCTATTGTCGACTTTTATATTGCAAACTAAAATCATCTGGTGTTATCAGGTTGGAATGTGTCGATGGTAAGTGGTAATGAGAGGGTCAATTATGGTTTTTTGCTAATTTTGAAGGTGGCGCATATGAGCGCATTTGAGATCCTCTTCGAAAAGCCCATTATCGACTATGATATTTCAAATTGAAGTCACTTGGTATTATAAGGTTTGGATGTACCGACGATGAGTGGAAATGAGAGAGTTGATTATAAATTTTTGTTAATTTTGAAGGTGGCGCATGTAAGCGCACCTGAGATCGTATACGAAGAGCCCATTTTCGATTTTCATATTGCAAATTAAAGTCATCTGGTGTTACCAGGTTGTGATGTATCAATCATAAGTGGAAATGAGAGAGTTAATTATAGGTCTTTTCATTTTTTGGGTGCTGCATATGAGCGCATTTGCAATTCTATCCGAAAAGCCCATTATCGACTTTGATATTGCAAATCGAAGTCATCTAGTGTTACCACGTTGGAATGTATTGACGATAAGTAGTATTTTTTGTTAATTTTGAAGGTGGCGCATATGAGCGCATTTGCAATCCCCCCCGAACAGCTTATTGCTTCATTGGTTATGAAATCTTTCGTTGTGACAGCAGTGTTCGACGAGTGACTTCACCATTCACCTAATTTAAGTATTGCGAAGTACTTTTATATGTTTACGGCATGTGAGGACGTACTGAGTTTCTTTCTTGGAGCTACCGTCTCTATCCTTGGGGATCTCAATACATCCCATGGTTCCTGGAACGTAAACCCTAATCAGTGTCCTAGTTGCACTCCTAAGCCTAGTTCATTGCAAATGCAGATTGATATCTTAAATTGTGTCTCTGATTCTCTTGAGTTTTCAAATATATTGCAAATTAAGAACATTAGGAATGCACATTGCTGCGATCAACAACTTCCTATTCAAGATTGATTCGAAAAATCTATTTCACAACACAGAAGTTTATGCTGAGCTCGAAATTTTTTATACGTACGTGTATACTGCCTTTGATTATTTTGTTCCTTTAAAAATAATATAGCCTTTCAGCTCTTAGGGCTCAATGTGAAACACTGTCTAATACGTGTTACCTTAATCTCATAAGTAGAAGCGAAAATTCCATTATCAAGAATCCTGCCTTTTTGAAAATTTATCAATTTGACGCGTGGTACTAGAAGTCTGCTCAACAAGATGTTCCTTGGGAACGAACAGGCTGATAACAGTGATAGCAGGGCTGAACCGTTTGCTAAACGCTTTAAGTCTCTTTATAGTGCGCAGTCCACAAATAATATCCAGTTTCCGTAAACTGATACAATCGATTCGCCTAGCACACAGATTAGCCGGGATAAGGCTGAGTGTAAATTATTGATGCTTGATGTCAATGAGGGTGCCGGTCCAGATGGTGTACCTCCCTACCTCATTAAGTCGTGTTGCTCATCATTGGTTCTTCCGATGTATCTCATATTCAACATGTGCATCTTAAATGGTTGTTTTTTTCGAGAATGGAAAAAAGGCACCGTTACCCCGGTTCACAAATCAGGAGATCGCAGTGACGTTAATAACCATTGACTAATAACTATACTAAGTACTTTATCTGAAGTTTTTGAGAGCATCATTCATGATCGATAGTACTAAGCTTCAACCAATACCTCCATTGATGAGCAACAAGGCTTCTTGCGTGGGAGATCCATTACGACTAATTTATGCTATTTTACGCACCTTGTATCACAGTCTATGAAATCCGGCTTCCAAGTGGATACGATTTATATAGATTTCTCGAAGGCTTTTGATACAGTTGATCACAACATTCTTGTGGCAGAGCTTAGATCCCTGGGACTCGAGTCTCATTTGCTATCTTGGATCTCAAGTTACTTGAGCTGCAGATTTCAATCTGTCCGACTTGAGGATAAATACTCCAATGCATTCCACGCAACATCAGGAGAGCCGCAGGGGTCGCATCTCGGCCCGCTCTTTTTTGTCCCTCTTGTCAATGATGTTAAAGCCGTTCTGAAATTTTTTCCTTTCGACTCTATGCTGATGACTTGAAAATGTTTAGAATAATTCGCTTTTTTTTGGATTGCATTGGACTACAAAATGACCTGAACAGATTGCAGGATTGGTGCTCTTTGAATGGGTTGCGGCTCAACACTGAACAATGCTCAATAATATCATTTACGCGGGAAAAAGTAACGAGAAGACATGAGTTCATGAATGGAGATGTGATTCTACTTAGAGTGGGGTGGGTGCGGGACCTGTGGCTCCTTCGGATGAAGAGCTTCCCTAGAATTACCAGGTTTCTGATGCTATACATAAAACCCCCAGATCTCTGGGTTTCTGCATTAGAAATTCTTCGACGTTAAAGAACCTGATAACGCTTAAGACATTATTTTGTTTGCACCTTGTTCGTCCGCAACTTGAATATGCTTTGATTATATGGTCTCCATTTCATAAGATTCATGAAATTAGACGAGATAGAGCTCAAAATCGTCTTTTCCGCTTTGCGACCAGACAGTTGGGAATGGCAAAGAATAGACTGGGCCATAACTACGATGGAATAAGAACGTTGTAAAATATCCCGAAGATAGCGTCAAAATTGGTGTTCTCTGATGTATGATTTCTGTTCAATCTACTCAACAACATAATTGACTGCTCTGCCTTTCTTGCACAAATCAAATTGCATACGCCTATACCGACTCTCCGTGACTAAACATTGTTTAAGTTACCCTCACATCAAACTAAGTATGGATTAAGGAAGAATTGATTGGTCATCATTTTGCAAAAAGTAATGACCTACATATCTTGTGAAATTTTTAAGATATGCAGAAAATTTGCATAGCGCATATAAGCGCATTTGAAGTCGTGCCGGAGAAGCTGCAGGAAGTTTTAAGGTTAAGCGATTTTCTTTCATTGGACACCACTTCGCAAGGTGTCAAAACCTCCATATCCTGGACGATTTTCAAGATTTGCGAAATTTGTTTGTGGCGCATATGAGCGCATTTGAAGTTGTATCTGATGAAGTGCAGATACTTGTAAGATCGAAAAAAAATTTCAGATGTTATCGCTTCCCAAAATTGTCCCACTAGCCTCCACAAAAAATGATAACTTTGTTAACTAGTTAGCGCAAAGTCTGTATGCGTGTCGCTTTTGAGCGCATTTGAAGTTGCGACGGATGGGTATGATAAATATTTTAAAAATGTTATTATTTTAGAAAAATCGCGCCAGCCGCCTCCTATTGTTGTCGCTGATAACTCGGTTATCAATGTGGCGCAAAATGTTTGCTTCATGGCGCATACCGGCGCATTTGAAATTCTTCAAGGTCATGCAATATAAATTTTGATAAGCCATATTGGGGGGGGGGGCATGTCTCCAGCCCCCTCATTCAACACCTGCTACGACTCTCAGGGTTTTGTAGCGCAAAGATTTTAATTGATGCCGCATATGAGTGCATTTGCTGAAAAAAGTCTGGAATTAGGAGTGGGGGTCGTGCTGATGTTACCGATGTGAATCATAATTGGCGCGCGTAGCGCGCGAAAAGTTTCTTATTAATAGTCAATTTTCAATATAAATCTCAAATATCTCAGAGTTGCCTCAGAAAACAAAAAAAAAATTTTGGTCATTTCTCGATTAGAAAAAAAGTTGACCAGGTTAGTAAAATTGAAAAATCAAAACTTTTGACCCTGAAAAATTTCTCGATTTCATTGTTGAATATGGTACTGAACCATAAAATCAAAGCACTCAAAGCATAGAACTTATCTGAATTTAAAGTATTTGAAATTAAATTTAGAAAAATTCATACTCATTAATTTATTAAACTTTTAATAATCCCTTTACTTCTGAACTACCATCTATTTTGTTGATTTATAACTCTGTTAATACCAATTAAAATTGTTTTTCTCCACAGTTTCGATATAATTTTTCATTACTTTTTGATAAATCTTGAGAATTTTTGAAAAAATTACCATTTGACATTGTAAAATGCGGTACAACAATTGATTAGACTTTCTTTGTACTCAGGTTTCTTTTTTTGTCTGAAAAGAAAGTCTAGGTGTTTCCCTTTAGATACCTTCATGTGAAAAAATCGTCACATATTACTAAATCAATTTTGGAATATTAGGAGTTTAAAATTTTTTTAGCAGTAATCAATAGTTTCGAATTCAAAGCATTTAGAATTTATAAGAAAATATAGAACGACTATGAATTGAATACGTTCCAAATCTACCAATTTTAGATTGAGCAAAATTTCGAATCGAGTGAAAAGGAATTAATTTCGTAGAATTATTGAATGAAGGCGTTTAGAATAGAATAATTCTAAATTGAACGTGTTTGAAATATAAAGATTTTTAATTAGAAGCTCTTGAAATGAAAAAAATCTAGACAACAATTTTGAAAATTACACAATTTCAGTAGAAATAAGTAAAAATTATATCATTTCTAATTCAAAGCGTTAAAATTGAAAAATTTTATTTTTTATTCAAGAGTCTCGAAACTGAATGCGTTCAGGTTAAAATTCAGAAAATAAGACAATTTTGAAACGTTAAAAATTGAATGATTTCAGATTAGAATTTTAAAAATTGGATTACTCAAAATTCAAAACAATTGAAATTGTATTATTTCTAATTGAATGCGCTCAAAATTGAATCATTTGAAATTGAAAACCTTTGAATATAAATAATAGTTAATTCGAAATGATTGAAATTTGAAAATTTGAAACTAAAGACTAAATTGAATGTTTCAAAGTCAAACTTTTGAAAATTTTGAATTTCAAAGTGTTGTCACATTGAAAAATTATATTTTAACAATAAAATTGATAAGACAAATTTTTTTAAGGTAATAAATAAATCCAGTGTAATTTTTATTGTTCAAAATGGAAAACGTTTCAACTATGAACCTTCAAAATTAAATTATTTTCGAAAAACATTCGGAATGAAGTAATTTTAACTAGGAAACATTGAAAATACAAAAATGTCTACTATTAAACGTTGAAAATTGAACAAGTTCCAACTTCATCTAAAACTGAAAAAAAATTTTAATTACCATGAATTGTGATCTAGGAATTTTTTAATGCTACAAAACTTCAAAATTTCAATTATTTCAAGTACAGTTAAATCGTTCAAAAATTGACACTTTTAAAATTGTGAATTATACGCAATAGAATGCAACCATTTTACGTTTAATTGCAAAATCAAAACTTATGGCAGGGGGAAATTCGAAATTCAGCGTTCACCATGAAAATTCCGAACTCCAAACCTGTAACTATTTGAAATCAAAGAAATTATTGAATTACTGGGGTATACATTTCAGGTAGTTCAATTTTTATTTATTTTAATTTATTTTCATTTCAACCAACACAACTTTCAACTTTTTGATTCCATGTCATTTAATTTTTAACACTCCAATCAGAATAATTATTCATTCTTGAAATCTTCCGGTCAAATATTTTTCAATTTTAAATGATTCATTTTTTTAAATCTCGAACTAAAAATTAGACAATCTTAAGGTATTATATTGAAAATTTATGATTGAGAAATGAATACAAAACAAGATTGCTATGATTCCCATTTTCGTAATTGTAAAATCTTAAGCTTTTTGATTCGACTTTTCTTGTAAGTTGAGTTTGAAATGTTTAAAAATTTGCAACATCTTCAAACAAAAAATAATTCAATTTTCAATGCCTCGTCCTAAAATCTCCTCAATCCTAAGGCTTGAATTCGACAAACTATTTTCTTTCTTTTTATTTTATTGACTTAATTCTGAAAGCGCTCAATTCAAAATTATTTAATTACAAATTCTTTGAACTGAAATTTGTACAACTATCAAGTTTTTCAATTTGATGTTCTACGGTTTCGAAGAATGAACAAGCAAACAATTCTGTACGTTTAAAATTGAAATCAAATAATTTATAATATTTTAATCTGAAATTTTTATATTCAAAATTGACTATTGAGGCTTTCAATATGAAATTATATGTACAACTTTGAAAGACTTCTTAGTGAAATTATTTTGCCATTTCTAATATTTGAATTTAAAACTATTATTGATTCGGAAGGATTTCAATTTGAAATTGTTGATTCAATAGGTCCATTGATTAAAAATTATTGTACAATATAAGCAATAAAATTCTTAATATAATTCTAAAATATTCCAGGGTATCAAGGCCTCAAAAAATAAAATGTTCTCAAAATTGCGCATTGAAAACTATAGTAATGTTGGAATTAAAAATTGTTCATCCCGGAATGGTCTCTAAATTTTCGTCGGACCATTCTCTATATTCTTTAATCTTTTTCCACAATCTGGATTATATTTGAATTTTCCAGAGTGCCTCAGAATTTGATTAATCATTCTTCATTTAATAATCAATAATCTATTTTCTGTTAGCTTTAGAAAACAAAATTCAAATTTCAATTCGAATCCAAAATTCTATACAAGTTTTGGACTATTTTGGGTTTATCGTATGTAATGTTCTAGATGATTACAAAACTCAGAATATTGTGCAATATTTTGGAATTTTTTAAAATATTGTTCTTTCATCGAACATTATAGAGTATTCAAAATCTTTATAAAAAAAAATATTATTCAAATATCATTTCATGAAAATTTAATTTCTAAAATGTTACTACCATCTGAATTCAAGCAATTGCGAGTCCATTATAATTTATGTTCAAAGTTATTAGCACAACCTCTGTTTCTCTAACGTATGAAATATAAACATACTATGAATCTTAAAATTAGTATCTGTTTTTTACTACCTGAGGCTGGAAAGAAACTATCATAATACGAGTGCATTATAATTTCCGAATATATTATTTATATTTCTTTATTTTTTTTAGATTTTATAATTTGCATGCATAATATTGTATAATCATTATTAGAAAACATTGATGTTCTTCGCAGATTTGAAGAATGTGTGTCCAGCATAAAGAAGAAGAAGAAGAATGTTTTAGTCTCTTGCTCCCTCTGCTAATTATGATTTCCTACTTCCATTGTTTGTCATGTCCTTTTTGTGAAAGAAAAAAATGATTTTAAAGAAGAATTATAAGTTGAATTATATGTATAATCGTCACTCATTACATTATTATGAAATGTATTTTATGATTTGCGATGAAAAAGAAAATTTCATAATTCATGTAGGTACTTTAAACTGCAAGCTCTGAAAAACTCCATATTCCTAGAAGAGAAATAAATTCCGTATTTAAAATCTGTAAACTTTTTTTTAAATAAGTGAATTATTTTAAAGAAGTGCAATTAGTATTTGTTTAAATAAAGCTGTTGTAGGAGTTTTTCATTATAATGAAGAGTATACCAAAGTTTGAGGTTGACTATTTCCTCGACAGTGGGTCCCTTTACACTATCATATGTAAAATCGTCAAATATAACATTATTTTGAAATGCATATCATGCCTTGCGATAAAAAACCATTTTCCTCATAATTTCTCACCTCCTGTTGATGCACTTCCTCCTGCTCCTCCACCTGCTCCACCTCCTCCACCCGTTCCAGCTCCTCCTATTGAATGAAATAAAATAAAAATAGATTATTAATTGAAAAATTGTAACTTGTGTTTTATAATCGTCATCCACAGAATTATTATGAATTAAATTTTACGCCTCCTTATGAAATACAATTTTGGTCATATTTTCTCACCTCCTCCTGATGCACCTCCATTTCCTCCTCCACCTGCTCCACCTGCTCCACCTCCTCCACCTGCTCCACCTCCACCACCTACTCCAAATCCTCCACCTGCTCCCCCAGCTATTTTAGCTCCTCCACCTACTTCAGTCCCTCGATCAATACCAAAAGTGATTCCTAGAAATTTATGTTTATGACCTGTAACAGAAATAGTTTATCACAAAGAAGAATTGTAGCATGCACTATATGCAAAATCATCATACATAACATTCTCTTGAAATGCACTTCATGCCTTGCGATGGAAAACCATTTTCCTCGTAATTTCTCACCTTCTATTGATGCACTTCCTCCTGCTCCTCCACCTGCCCCTCCACCCGCTCCAGCTCCACCACCTACTTCAGTCCCTCGATCTATGCCAATATGAAATCCTATGTATTTAGACTTATGACCTGTAATAGTAACAGTTCATCATAAAGGAGAATTGTAGCATGTATTATACCATATGTAAAATCGTCAAACACAACATTATTTTGAAATGAATTTTATGCCTTGCGATGAACAAAAATTTTTTCATAATATCTCACCTTCTATTGATGCACTTCCGCCTGCTCCTCCACCTGCTCCCCATCCACCACCAGCTCCCCCTCCTCCACCTGTTCCCCCTCCACTGCCTATTCCAGCTCCTCCTTGTAGATGAAATGAGGTCAAAAACAGATTATTAAGAAATAATTGTAACTTGTGTGACATAATCGTCATCCAAAAAATTATTTTGAAAAACATAACACGCCTTTCTATAAAAAACAATTTTGGTCATATTTCCTCACCTTTTCCTGATGCACCTCCATTTGCACCTCCACCTGCCCCACCTCCTCCTATTAGAGGAAATGAAGTAGAAGTAGATTATTAATCGAAAAATTGTAACTTGTTTTATACAATCGTCATCCATAAAATTATTATGAAATACGTTTCAGGTCTTCCTATGAAAAACAATTTTGGTTATATTTTCTCACCTTTTTCCGATGCACCTCCATTTGCTCCTCCACCTACTCCCCCTCGTCCACCTGCTCCCCCTGATCCGCCTACCGCATCTCCTCCTTGTAGATGAAATGAAGTCAAAATAGATTATTAAGAAATGATTGCAGCTTGTGTAATATAATCGTCATCTATAAAATTATTTTGGAAAACATAACACTTCCTCCTATGAAAAACAATTTTGGTCATATTTTCTCACCTTTTCCTGAAGCACCTCCATTTGCACCTCCACCTGCACCACCTTTTCCGCCCATTCCAGCTCCTCCTATTAAATGAAATAAAGTAAAAATTGATTATTAATCGAAAAATTGTAATTGGTGTTATATAATCGTCATCCATAACATTATTATGTAATACACTTTACGCCTTCCTATCAAAAACAATTTTGGTTATATTTTCTCACCTTTTTCTGATCCTCCTCCACCTGCTCCCCCTGCTCCACCTATTGCAGCTCCTCCTTTTAGATGAAGTGAAGTCAAAATAGATTATTAATGAATAATTGTAGCTTGTGTTATATAATCGTCATCAATAAAATTATTTTGAAAAACATAACACACCTTCATATGAAAAACAATTTTGGTAATGTTTTCTCACCCTTTCCTGATGCACCTCCAGTTGCAGCTCCACCTGCCCCACCTGCTCCGCCCGGTCCAGCTCCTCCTATTAGATGAAATGAAGTAAAAATAGATTATTAATCGAAAAATTGTAACTCGTCTTATGTAATTTCCATCCATAAAATTATTATGAAAGACATTTTACGCTTTTCTATGAAAAACAATTTTGGTCGTATTTTCTCACCTTTTTCTGATGCTCCTCCACCTGCTCCTCCTGCTCCACCTACTGCAGCTCCTCCTTTTAGATTTTTGAAGTCAAAGTAGATTATTAATTGAGAAATTGTAGCTTGTACTATATAATCGTCATCCAAAAAATTATTTTGAAAAGCATAACACGCCTTCCAATTAAGAACAATTTCAGTAATATTTTCTCACCTTTTCCTGATGCACCCCCATTTGCATCTCCACCTGTCCCACCTCCTCCACCTGCCCCACCTCCTCCACCTACTCCTCCACCTACTCCTCCACCCACCTTAGCTCCTCCACCTACTTGAGTCCCTTTATCTATGCCAACATGAAATCCTAGATATTTAGATTTATGACCTGTAATACAAATAGTTTATCATAAATAAGATTTATAACATGTATTATATGTAAAATCGTCAAACACAACATTATTTTAAATGAATTTTATGCCTCGTGATGAAAAAAAAAATTTCTCGTAATATCTCACCTTCTATTGATGCACTTCCGCCTGCTCCTCCACCTGCTCCCCCTGCTCCCCCTTCTCCCCATCCTCCGTCTATTTCACCTATAAGTATAATGGCTTGAATAAGAAACAGCTTAGAATGAATATGTCAGTGTCAAGAGTAAGCATCCAGCAATGGCCTAAGACTGTGAGCCAAAATTGGCCAAGACTGACACGCGGTCTCCCACACATGGTTATTTATTAGTTGCCAAGATTGGGCAAATATTAGGGATTGCTCGTTCTTGCTGAAACTTGGCGTGCCATTATGTCCTCAACGATTTAGTCAAGATTAGAAGAAAATTTTTGCCAATGCGAACAAATTTTTTTGTTACAACAACGTGCGAAATTCAATTTATCGTGCGTGCATAGTAGCGTGATATGTTTTGCACGAACTTTTGAAATGTTATTGAGCCAAGCCTTTTCAATTTCTTGAAAATAGTGCATTTTTCGAAAATTGTGATAGCCACCTGATTCTCCAATGTTATGGCAGAACTTATTTGCAAACACTGAAACCGTATGCAAATAAGATTACTCCACCATGAAAAATTCATAAGTTGAAAAAAAGAAGATTCTTTTTCAGTAGATCAAAAAATTTGAGAACATTTAATTTCTTCACATTTCTCTTTTCTTCATCAGAGTAGTCGAGACACGGCAGTGATGCAAAAATGACGTTCTCCCATTCTAACTATAAAATTGCAATCCATTATAAGAAATAATAATGAATTCTCGACTGCCGAGACCCATATTCTTACATTTTCAGGTGATGATTTTACTAGTGAGAAAGAACGATACTATCGCGCACTGGCGGATTAGTTCCACCACACGTTTGGATTATACCGCGTACGTGCAGTTTCAGAGTCTTTATCAAGTCACACACGAAATGTCGCCCTTCCGGTATGTTTCCTCTGTAGCATGTCTTCCCTGCGGCATATCTCTCCAGCAGATTTCCAGTTTTGCGGCAAGTATGGTGACTGGTCATAGAAATAATTTGGGTTACATTCCTACCCCTTTCTCAACTGACACACCAGGAGCTAAAACGTCCCACAGTTTTTTACGGGCAAAACATCAAATAAATAAATTCAATTCTTTCTACTTTGATGTTAATAATTTTCGAAAAAATTCTCAGAAAATCGAGTAAAACTACACTTTGTATAATGAAAAATGCCGATGTTTCTTCATGATGTCTAACCGCCATTTTTGATAGCTGTAATTATAAGCATTGCAATTTCAAAAATTCAACCGTTTAAAAAAAAACCTAATCGCTCAAAACAAAGAAAAATTTCAGTCCAGAATACTGATGGAGAAAAAACATAAAAACTTCAGGAAATTTGTATATACTTAACTTTGTATTCTATTCCATATCAAAACGTAAGTTTACTAATAAAAATTTTAATTTTACGAAATTGTACGATAGTCTTCACTTGAGTATATAGAAAAAGTAAAGTGTCCATCAAAGTTTGATGTTCAAAACTCTTTCTTATATTAAAAATTGATTTTCTGCCGTTTTAAGCTAAAATTTTGCAACTTCATGAAACTTGAAATGGAGAAAATCAAAAAAAAGTGTTTTATCTTAGATCCAATACAACATTTTTATCAAAAAAGTAAAAAAAAATTTCATTAAAAAAAGTGGAAAAATGCAGAAATAATTCTCGATTCGAGTGATGTATTAGAAATCATAACAATATAGTCTATTTTTGTCCTGAGGTGCACACGGTACTTTTTGCCTCAAAAACATTAACAACGATTGTTTTTTAAGCCAGTTGAGAGGGACAAAGAAGGCGTATTTTTTAGCTGGTCATAATAGCGAGGCGCATGCGCAGTGGTGACGCTGCGTGGCCGAGGCTAAAAATGCGCCGCTTTTGTCTCTCGAAAGAGGCTTAAAAACAATCGTTTTTGATGTTTGAGAGGCAAAAAACCTTTTTCTAACGAAAAATTTACTGTCAACAAGGTTCTTGCTTCAGACAGGAATTTCTCATACAAGAAATTGCTGACAAGAGTTTCATAACGTCATTTCAGAAAAATTGCAATCATTCATTTGTTAAATATCAAAAAATTGTGTTCGGTATTCGGAACTTAAATCGCACTCCCTTGTTTCACTTAGTGACGATGAAACAAATAGGCAATTGTCTTTTTGTTACAAACTTGGAAAAATCTCATAAAAAGGACAATCGTTTGCGAAAATGAAATTATCATCATTTGTGTGATGTTGGACTGTTGTAATTTGAATTTTTCTTGATTTGTTACAAATTAAAACTAACCGATTTTATTTGAAAGTTAAAAATGAATTTTCAACTGATTTCTTGTCTTTCAAAAAAATCAGTGGACAAAGGTATGTACATCATTTTTTAAATGTTTTTTGATTGCTTCTCCAAGAATCTACAACATAGGTCTTAAAATGTGTATTTCTCATCACCGTTGAAAATTGCAGATATTTACGGGCACTCAGATTTCTTTGACGAACGTGATTCTGATTCAGAAGATGAAGGGTCTCTTGCTCAGCGAAAGTCGATATGACTCGTCAGGAGGAAATCTTTGGAAGTGATTATCAAGATTCGAACAAGACCCAAAAAACTTTGATCATTCGCGCAGGTCTAAGGAAGAATTTTGTGACCTCAAGAAAATATGAGTTCATACCAATCCTTCCACAAAGAAATCGAGAGCATACTTCCGAATATTTCCTAACCGATGACAAGGGGATCGCACATAAAGTATGCAGGACTTTCTTCTTGGGCTGTTACCAAATAACCCTCAGACAGTCTACTGATCTGAAAAATCAGCAATGACGAATCTCAGCGCTGCCGAAAAACACGAAAGAAGGGCAGCAGTACTATAAACAGAATCGGCGATGAAGGAAGAAATCACGTCAAGAATTTCATCAATCATTTTCCCGAATACGAGTCCCATTATGGGCGATCATCTTCATCGAAGAAGTATCTCAACTCAAACATGAATTTGGCTGAAATGTACTGAATGTACCGGATCGAGACGAAAAAAGATGGAGTGGAGCTGGTTTTTGAAACAATAACCAGGAACGTCTTCAATCACGATTTCAATCTGAGCTTCAAAAAACGTCACTTGGACACGTGCAAAACTTGCGATTCAATCTAGATCAAATTGGGGAACAAAGATTTATCTGTCAAAGACAGAAAGAAATTCGAAGAGTTGCAGAGCGATCATCAAGCGTTAAAACGCAAAATAGCTTGTGAATTCAAGCGCGACATCCAAAACGCACCAGATGACACCATGGTCCTGACATTCGATTTACAAAAAGTTTTGGAAACTCCTTCTTTGACAACGAACATCGCGTTCTACAAAAGGCAATTGTCAACGAACAATTTATGCATTGCCGATGAAGTACAGCAAGAAGGTATATAATTATTTTTTACTAGCAGGTCAAAGAGTATTCGGATACCCGAAATTAATTCCCAAAACTGGAATACTAGAAAACGTCGGGTCTCGAAAATGCTCGAGTCGTTGTGAAATCAATTTACTCGGAAAACTAAAAATGCCTTAACTTCTCAAGATCGATTATATCTCTCTTTAAAATTATTGAAAATTGAAAATTTTTTGTTTTTCTTTGATTTGAAGATTAAAACATTCATGAGAAATGGGTACTAATAACTCCAAATGACTCGATAATTTTTCGGTGACCGGATTTTTTCGGGTACTCGAAACTTTTGGGTTTCCCTGCTATACCCGCAAAAAAAACCAAACCTGATCCAAAACCGAAAAGTCGGAAACACGCACACCCTCAATTCCCATATAATAATCTTCGATTCACACTCTTCATTTTTGTTGTATAAGCTGCTAAAAATACATTGAAAAGAATAAATATTTTTTGGCAGAACTAAAATTTAAAAAGAATGGAAACTACTACAATTATCAACACTTTCTTGTAGCTTATATGTACATCTGGTCGGAAAATGTTGCTGGAAGAGGAGCACAAGAGATCGCATTGTGTTTGAAGATTCATTTAAAAAACCACATCATGGAAGCAACAAAGCATATCATTCTTTATTCCGATTCATGCGGGGGACAGAATCGGAACATCAAAGTCACACTTTTATTGAAGCACTTCTTGGCTTCAAGCACAGACGATTTGATCGAACAGAATTTTTTCTTATCTGGGCATAGCTATAATAGCTGTGATAGATATTTCGGATTGATTGAGAAAGAGCGAAAATTGCATGAGATTATCAATGACCCGGATCTTTGGATAGACATTATCAAAGAATCCAAAAAAAAGATCCAAAATTTGAGGTCACTAAAATGCAAACCA
>JAUMHM010131073.1:0-18825 GCA_032362435.1 Melikaiella ostensackeni
GGCTTCTTATCATAACATTCTACGTTTTTGTTAATGGTGACAGTAGTACTTTTGATCTAAGTGAAAGAAACATCCTACTCGGACATATGAATGGCTGGGTCCGTGTGCAACGCGAAGGTGCGGGTAGGGTATTTGGTCATCTCAGGGACCCAAAAACGAACGGTGCCGGTATGTAATTGATAAGCCTATGCTCAAAAAAAGGCTTGTTCATTACAAATACTTGGTTCGAACACAAAATAACCCGCATGTACAGTTGGTGCAGAGGCAAAAGCCACAATTCGATTGACTTTGTTGTAGCGGATGGGAGACTGAAAGGGCTAGTAAGAGATACAAGGATGATAGAGAAAAAGAATTGATGAAAAGTCAAGGCGCACGCGAGTTGAAATAAAGAATTTGCAGAAACTTGAAGTACAATACTACGGGATAGCACATTCAAGAGTGCATTTGAATCCTGCGGTACTGCGGTTCTAGGAAAAAAGATTAGAAATGCTTGGTAGATTGTTGAAATCCGCTTGGCTCTTAGCGAGAAAAAGAAAGCGTACTCAAGAAAGCTGCATATTGAAGGTCTTAGCAATGAGAAAGGGTCTGAATTAGAAAATGGTTGTAGAGCTAAAAACACAAAAGCAAAGATCCTAGTCGAAGAAAGCAGGGGAAAAGTCAAAACGGAAAAAGATACAAATATGCAAGATGATTTTAAAATTAATTGAGAAGATTGAGGCAAGAAGTACTAGCACTAAGTAAGTGGCAATAAGGAATGCGGAAAAAGTGAAACAATGTGTTAGGAATTTTTCATGAAAGTGTATTTAGGTCAAGATATGGAGCATATAAGCTATGTCACAAAAGACGTTACGTTGACAAACCCCCCTGTAGGTAGCGAAATAAGAATCAAGATCCGCTACATGATATCAGTAAATGAGAAACGAAAAGTTGGTTTGAGACGCCTGGTCTGGTTGATATCAAAGCTGAAGTGCTTGAGAGCACTGGCGCATATTTGTTTGTGTGACTGAACGAATTTATGAGTATGTGTGCTATGAAGGGTGAAGTTCCAAATGTTCAAAAAAAGGCGGCTACCGTTTCACTCTATAAGGGAAAGGGTGATGGAGATGACTGTACCAGTTATAGAGCGATTAGCCTACTAAGTATCGTGGGCAAAATATCTACCAAAATACATATTGGAAGGTCATGGAAATAACTGAAGAAAGGATGTGGTAAGTCCAATGTGGATACATGCCAGGAAGATCATATGCGAATCAGATATTCAGCTTGAGATAAATCATAGAAAAAACTTGAGAGTAAACAAAAAAGTTTTCTGTGCACATATTGATCCGGGAGAAGCTTTCGGTAAAATAGATACGAGTACAACTAAATTTTTGGAAGCCCCGGAAGATTATAGAGTGAATTTTTGACTTCTAAAATCAATAGAAGTAACATTTAATGGTAATGAAGCGAGTGTAAGAGTAAATGGAGAACTGAGTGATTGGTTTGATATTGAGCAGGGCGTATGGTCAGGCGGCGTTAGGTTGTCCTGGATGTTCAATATATACATGGAAATGTCTAAAAATGGCTCTTTTGGACGAAGAAGGTATTGATCTCGTTACAGTGAAAGTGCCTGCACTGGCGTTTGCAGATGATAACATTGTTACGGCAGAATCAGTCGGTGACTTGCAGAGAATTTCGAACAGACTGGATACCAGCATAAAGAGTAAAATTTTGTGTTTAAAAGAAGGGGTGGAACATCGCCTTCAACGAAGAGAGGATATAACAAGTTGATGATTTCGTGTATCTTGTAAGTTTATTTACTAATGATAGAAAGATAGATGCAGTGATATCTAGAAGTATAAACGAGGGTAGAATGATTATCGGCGGTTGGCATGCGATTCCTGCGGAATATATACGGTAAAACGCTTACGGATAAAGTCAGTAATGAGTGAGTTCTCGAAGAAGCTGGTGTAGAAAAATCATTGATTGACAGGAGTGAAAGAAATTTGCTGAAGTGGTTTGGTTATGTTGAAAGAATGAATGAAGGACGTTTAATGGAGCAAGTCCATTCAGGCAAGATGAATGATTGCATACCCAGAGGTAGACCGAAGAAAGAATGGTAGAAATGTGTGAATGAGACTCTAAAACGAAGAAATATAAAGATTCGTAGAAACACAGGAGCTTGCATAAACAGATGTATGAGTGTAAAGGAAACGAAAGATGTTTTCAGGGATAGGGACGTATGGAGGACAATGGTCCATAAAAAGAAGAGTGACGCCTGAAGCAAAAGATTTTCGATACTCATGGGCCCTTGTGAAGAGATTTGCTAAGTGGATGTGGTTGTATAAAGAGTCTGGTCTCCCGATGAGTTTATTGGTCAGTTTGTGTGTTTATGTGTGAATCGTGATGTATGATGCGAAATCTTTTAGAATCAGTGTTTCTTCACAGCAGCAGGAAAAGCCTTGGCCTGTAAAGATTGTTTGCAAGTCAGAATATTCTGCGCATAGGCTACTACATGCATTACAGAAATCCTAAAATTAATTCAAAAACGGCTCGTTTAAAATCTTTGGCTATGTTGAGAGAATGAATGAAGGACGTTTGACAGAGCATGCGTATTTAGGTAAGATGAATGGTACTGTACCCAGAGGTAAACCATAGGAAGAATGGTTGAAGTGTGTGAATGAGACTCTAAATCAACAAGATATAAAGATTCGTAGATATGTACACAAGAGCTTACATGAAAAGATATATGGATGTAATAGAAGCAAAATATGTATGCAAGAATAGAAATATATAAAGGACAATTTTTGCAATACTTTCGAAAATAATTCAAAATTTGAAATGATTTTAAGAAATATGAAACAAGATAAAGTTTTTTTAAGTTAGTTTGAGTCAGTCTGAGAGACATTTGAGAATTTTAGAAGTTCTGAAGAGATTGAAAATGTTTTTAAATTTGGAAAGATGTCCGAAAATTTTCTAAATATTTTCAAATTTCTTCCAGACTTCTAAAAATCCCGCAAATCTTTTAAACTGACTGGAACTCCTAAAATTTATATTTTCATAAACTTGTAAACAAACTGATAAGAATACTTATTCCGTCAAGTGTCAAGCGACTGCCGTTTTACCTCATCTTAGCATACTCAAATATTTCTGAAGGTTTTACGAGTAATAAATCTAGCAGATATGAAAATTTTCGAGATCAAGAATCTTTGCTTCTCCACTTAATTGTAAATGAAAACAACTTTTGAAATTAGTCGCCTTTCACGAAATTATTCAAAAATACGTCTTGAATTTGAATAGTAACCTCCATTCGCATCGAGAAACAATGAAGATCGTCACTCCAATATTTGCTTGCGTAGCTTTTCTTCATTTTGCAAGTAAGTCTAAAGTACATAATATAATACAATATGATGACAATATAATCAGTAAATGTTACATATTCTCAAAATGTTCTACTCCTAAATGTACAATACCAGATTTTTTAAATCCAAATTTTAACATAGTGCCACGTTGCCAGATTGAAATCTTGCAACATATGGAAATAAAAAAGTGACGAGTAACGCAATGTTTCAGTTTATTCATGCATGCAAATATATTTTTATTTTTCAACGACATTAATTTCAAAGTTATCTAAGCTGGTACTAGATTTCTCTTATTTTGATCGAAAATGAGATGATCGTACCTTGAGACTTTTCAATATGCTCTTTAAACATAAAGTTAATAGGAACCCTAAATTTTACTTCTAAATGTACAATATGAAATTTATAATTAAAAATTTTTTTAACCAATATTTTTATTTCGTGCCACTCTGCCAGACTTCAATCTTGTAACATATGGAAATAAAAAGGTGACGAGTAATGCAATGCTTCAGTTTATCCATTAATGCAAATATATTACAATTTTTCAACAACATGAATTTCAAATTTTCTAAGGTCGCACTGGATTTTTTCATATTCAGGTCGAAAATGAGATAGTCGCAGCTTGAGACCTTTTGATGTGTTTTTTAAACATGAAATTAATGGAAATCTTCAATTTAACTTCTAAATGTACAATATGAAATTTATAATCTAAAATATTTCATATTAATATTCTCATTTAGTGCTACGTTGCCAGATCCAAATCTTGCAACATATGGAAATAAAAAATGCCGAGTACTGCAATGTTTTAATTAGATAGGCTCAGTCTCAATCATTTTTTGAGAGATGTTTCTATATTCGCGTCCGAGATTTCAGAATTTTTAATTACAAATTCATAATTCAAAAATTCTCATTTTCTTTAAATGTGCGAGATACGAGAAAAATTTACGCGATACAGTTGTTTCTCTCTAAAATATCTAGAAAAAGTTCACTCACCACTCTTCGACATTTGGAAGAAAATTATTTTCTCCATTAAAAAAAAAAAAATTTTCAAAAAATTGTGCAAGAATGAAGTGATGAAAGATTAAAATGTCTATCTCAAATGACATCATTACTTAAAAGTCGTGAAGAACGATACCTTACACGTATTTGAAGAAAGAGGAAACAAAAATGGGAAGTTTTTTAAGAAATTGCATAGATTTCGAGAAGGTTGAAAAATATTGAAAAGTATTATGGGAACCTTTTGTAAAATGTTCGAAGAGAAACAACTGTGCTGCGTATTTTTCTTTTTATATCTGACATTTTTCTGCGAAAAAATTGAAATTTTTTGATTCTCAGATAAATCGCTGCCATTTCGTTAATTCACGAAATTTTTTCAACTTCTCTTTGGAATTCAAGAGAATGTGAAATCCTTCATTGAACTCAGATAAGAAATAATAAATATCCTTGTTTGTAAAGAAAATACAGCATTTCAAAATAAATTTCTACCATTCTTTCAGAAATAAAAAGCAATTCAAATATTTGGCACTTTTTCTTAATACTTTTCTGAGAAAATGCTAACAAGTTTGAAGAATTTAAGGTCATATGTGTACAGGTATTCCTTCAACGCCTGTGAGCATTGAAGGTTATTCTAGAGCTTTTTAAACGGGGGTAGATATTTGAAAAAAAATCATCAAGTATTAAGGCAAGCTAGCAAGCTTTGAAAATTTGAGTTTATGTTCAGGTTTTCCTAACGAAAATTCGTATTCTTCAGAAAAAGTTACCAATCCTTAGGAAAAGCTAAAAAAAATTTCGAAACTTCCAAGTTATGTTTGAGTTATTAAACGGAGATGGATATTTTAAAAGAAAAAAATTGGCAATTACTGAGGACAACTAATCAGCTCTAACAATTTGTGGTTACGTTCAAGTTCCTTCAAAGAAAATTGATATTTTTATTTAAAGAAATCAACAATCAAAGCGTTCCATACAACAGTGCATTATAAGCCACTTGCCAGAAGGATCATTTTCTACTAATATCCACATATTAAATGACCCTTATAACAAGTAGCGCATAATGCACTGTTGGCACCTTCATGAAAAAATCATCAATGCATAAAGAAATATAACGAGCATTAACAATTTGAGGTTATGATTTAGTTTTCCAAACAAAAATTTGTATTCTTCGGAAAAAGTTATAGATTCTTAGGGAAAGCTAACAAGTTGCGAGAATTTGATATTATTTTTGATTTTTTTAACAGAGATAGACATTTAAAAAAAAAATCTGAATTATTGAGGGAAACTAACTAGTTCGAAGAATTTGTGGTTGTGTTCAAATTTTTTCAAAGCAAATTGGTATTTTTATGGAAGAAGCTTCACTTAATAAATCATGCTACCAAGCCTTTTCAAGCCAGTTCAAGTTTCAAGCCAGCTTCACTCAATAAATAATGCTACCAAGCCTTTCCAAGCCAGTTTCAGGTTATAATTACATTTTTTCAACGGAAAAGAATACTTCAAACGAAAAATCATCAATTGCTTTAAAAAGCCACAATCTTTAACAATTTGCGTTTATGTTTACGTTGTTAAAAAAATTGTACTTTCAGGTGAAAATTACAAATTCTTTGAGAAATCTAGCAAGCTTTAGCAATTTAAGACTATCTTTGTGTTTCGCAACGGAATCAAACTCATATGTACAAAACGGTGAAATAAGCTTTAACAATTTGAGGTTACATTATGTTCAGGTTTTTTGCAAGGGAATGGTATATTTGAAAATATACGTCATCAAGTGTTCAGAAGAGCTACTTGAACAATTTGCGGTTATGCTTACGTTTTTTCACAAAAAATTGTTGTTTACAAAAAAAAGTCATCAATTCTTAAGGAAATCTAACAAGTTTTCATAATTTGAGGTTATGTTCATGTTTTTGCAACAGAAATGGATATATTTTCTGGAAAATTGTCAATTTTTTAAGAAACCAAAACATAACCTTGAACTGTCAAAACTTGTCAAAGCTTATTTTGCTTTCTTGAATACTTGATAACTTTTCTTTTGAAATATCAAGTTACGTTAAAAAAGCCAAAAAGAAACTTTATATCTCAAAACTACTTAGCCTCTTTGACCTGGACTGCTTCTCTCTTTTTCTTCCGCGTTCATAGTACTTTTTGCTTGAGTTGGAAGCAATTCGTCCTCAGCTCGGCAATCTCTTGGGTCCACCAGTATACTTGGGGTTTACTGGTCCAACCATTACAACCATTCTTTTTTTTTGACTTCTGTAGACGCTGGACCTCTGATTTCCACAACCCGTCTGGAAGCTGATGTATTGATGGTCGCTGGCCATGTAGTCCTCAAGGACTTGCCAATCACTTACCTTACTTGCTGCGCCCGGCGTGGCCATAGTTATTATGTCCATAATAGCTTCCTGGGAGCCCTTCCTTCTCAGGATCGTTGAGTTTTCAGTTTTTAGGATGATCATATCCTGTATGGCAACCTTCACCGCCTCTACCTTGTTTTTTTACCGGAAGCTTGGTGTTGTTTATCTTCTAGACGGCCGCTGTGACGCTCCTTTCAGTGAACCAATTTGTGTCCTCTCTGCCCAAGTACTAATCGCTGACAATGAAATTGTCCCGCCATCTCTTTTTTTCCAGCTGGGACATTAATCCCTAAGATAGCGTGCAGCGACTTAGGTTACTCTGTAGCACTACCGGCATCATCATCTCTTGCTGCACCTACGGCTGGCTTTCAATGCTTTGCTTTCAGAACCGTCGACTCCAGTATACCTCGCTTTATTTTTCCGCAATGTGGCCATAGTGAAAGTAACGAAAGCAGCGCTCAGTTCTTGCCCTTATACGTACTTTGCAGCGGACACACCCAATTTTAATGTGTCTGGGGGCCGGCCTGGTCTAGCTTAATCGCGTCCGACTTCTTCATTCCGACGGAGGCCATTAGATTCCTCCAAAAATCCTTTTTGGTCAGGTTATCAGTCATGTTTTTCACCCATTTATAACCAAATAGGCCCTTCAGGGCCTCTTTGACCTCATCTTCGTCAGTTGACACGTCTAAATCACGGATATGGACTTGTGTGAGTGGCACCATTTGCCGGACTTCCCCTCTTTTCGTAATGACATTTTGCAAGGCGTCTAACCTTATTCTCCATTGTCGCATCTGATTCAAACAAAACGTTATCCTGCCGGATCTTCTTCATAGCCTTCCTGACGACTTTCATTTCGTCTAGCTTGAAGTTTTATTTTATGTCCCTCACCACTTTTACGAAGCTCCGTCCAGCTGCTGGCTTGATTATGATGGCCTTGAGGGCTCGCAATCTTTTCCGTTTGACTCGCTGGCCCTGCCATCAGCTCGGAATTTTTTCTTGGGCCTAGAGGCTTTTCCACTGCTTGGACTTGGTGTGTTTGTCGGTAGTCTCTTTTATTTCGCTGACGAACTCCTCTGTATGATGTTTTTGTCAGCCATACGTATTTGAGTTTCAGTGGCGAGTGAACGTGTGGCTCGACATTCTTTCAACGCTCTGAGCTTCTGCTTAGCCGCTTTGAGCTCGTTCATGTTCCAAAAAAGCTCCTGTAAGCTTGTATACTTTCGGACCGCAGTCCCACCGTAGTTCCCTGGGCCCAGTCTTTTTTATTCTGTCCCGAAATGACCGAATTTTCCCGGAGCACTGCAGATTCCGACTTCTGCAACCACAACGTACTATCTGATCAAGGCCTGAAGGGATCGGATCTCTCTTGACTGGCTGTAACTTGCACTTGGGTAGAGAAAACTCACATCAGCCCCACTCGAAGCCACCCAGTGGGAGTAAATATCATTCTGTCGCCAAAAAAAACTATTTTGACATCTTTTATTTTGCTTAATTAATACACACATTGCTTACAAAAAAGTTTGAATTATGCAAAACACATTGAGCATGTCGTGATTTTTAAAATTTCAATTGGACTTCATGAATCTTTTTCTTTTACAGTATTCGGTGCAGTCAGTTCTTTTGATATCCCCAACGGGAGCCACATTTATGTGCAAAAAGTAACATTTGGCCAAGCTGATCCTAGGCGTTTTCTTCATGGACCTGTCCAGCGCACTCTACCAGTTGATTGTCCACATGGATACGCTGTTGTATCACTCGTTTCTAAAGAACAATTCTATGCACCTCTCGAAGTCGGCCAGGATTATAGAGATTATGACGTTAACAGTGCACATACTGATGATCAATTATACCGCGCTTTTATAGAAAGACCAAATGAGCTCGGCTTGCAAGCATTACTTCAGCCTCCCCATGCGAGAACTCTCAACCTGATTGGGCGCCAGCGCTTTTTTTTCATTGGGCCAGATCATAGGTTCAGTTATTCGGGACTGTTAGAAAATTCAAGGGCTGCTGTCTTCAATGCTTGATCTTGAGTTGGATCGGTAGGTATTCGATTGTACTAATACTCGATTGAATCGAAGACCGAATGAACCGAAACCATTGAATGTGTATATATTTTCTGTGATCTCTCAAACGATCGTCGAATATTATTGACTGCGGTTTACGCTCACTAGTGAGATTTTTGAAGAATCATAGTAGCATTTGATTGTCTTGAGTCAAATGGTCTTTGGTCCGATCAGGTGTTAGTGCAATCGAATATATCGCGTGTGCGCACTCAATATATTTCTGAGTGCTATGTCGATCACGGTCGAATATTTTACTTTTGTTAGTGATATTGAAAAGGTAGAATGAATTAAAGACTGTAAAGTAAGTAAACTTTTTTTTGTCATTGGAATAAATTTATGTGCACACTGTCTTTATTTTAAAAGCATAGAAAGTGCTTTTTAAAACTACGCTGCGCTCAGAAGTTTTAGTTTTCTGCAGTTTTACACTTCTCCGACCAAATTCTCAGGCGAATGCGAGCGTTTCTAATAAAAATTCGGCTGCCGACAGTAGGGGATTTTAGATATGTAAGAACGGGAACAGGGTATACATGAAGTGAAAATCAAATCCAATCTATAAGAAAAAAAATCTCTTGAAATGATTTGGAAAGTGTGCGGATAGTTCTACGATAAATTGAAAAAAATATATGAATGAGCGTGGCAGTTTTTTTGGGTTAACATTCATTGTTCTGTAATCAATTAATAAAGGCGTGGTATTGATACGTTTTCTAGTTAGAAATCCACATTATTGTGCATTAAAATTTCATATGCATTATTTTCTTGAATAAGATATTTATTTAAGAATTTGATGATTTCTCACAAGTTGCCGTTCGCAAATGCATTTTTTTGTATAACAAAGAAACATCTTAGGATCGAGAAATTTGATGATCAGACTACTTGCGGCATCTCATGTATTGGAAAAAGTAGCCCTTAATATTTGTATGCAGGAGAAAATAAAAGTTAAAAAATCAAAAACAGTTGTTTTTAGTCATATTTAATTTGTTGCTAATTGACACTTGCGCTAATTTAATGAACAAAAAATATATACGACAACGTGTATGTTCGAAATAAATGTATTTTGTAATAATAAAACATACAACAAGCGGGATGGGAAGTGGATTGTATAAATTTTTGCTGCGAAGAGAATTACAAGAGAATCTTTGAGAAAAGTTTAGTGTCGACGACGAGGCGAAAAGAAGGGTGCGAAAATTGGAAAATTTGAAAGAGGAACAATTGATGACGTTGATGGTCAAGATTGGTTCAGAACGTGCAAGTAGGAAGTGTCGGCGTGGAAAGAAAATCAAGTAGTGGGAAGCGGGTATGAGGCCCCGTGTCATGGGTCTTTCCGATATCAGGTAATCGCGAGACAGCTGCAAGTAAATCATGAATTTCTGCGGATTTGGTTTGTTGGCAGAGGAAAGAGTTATAAAAGCTCATGATGGAAGTGTCCGGAAGCCATAACTAAATTACTGTTGCAGCGTCATTCTTACATCTGTCAATAAATGGAGACGCGATAGACAGTAATTTAGTAAAGGTACATACAGGAATGGTAGAAAGTGTCGAAACGTGATAAAAATTCCGAGAATGGAAGGCTAGAAAACGAAACATGATTTTAACAGCGACGAAAGTTAAATATGATTTGAAATTCACAGACAGCATTTAGGAACTAATTGAGAGTGTTGCGCTGCAATAATAGTGATAGCTGTGAATCATTATATACAACATGGGTTCTCAAGGCTGCCCCTTCGGGGCTACCTCTCTGAACGCCGCACATATCATTATCCCCGGAAAATGGTCTGTCCGGTTCTACCCTCTTTTGCAAAGCAGAGGCAGCACTGCAGTTTGCTAGTGCACCACGCAGCTCAATGTCCCTCGAAGATGCATTTCCTACAACTCGCTGTCCAAAGGAGTTTCCACGCCCTCCCTTCATCCAACTTGACAAAGGCCCTCCTTGTTCCCTTGAATAGATTCTGTGTCAGCGACATCCAAGAATTCCACCTCGGTCTCAAGAAATAGATGGCGGTCCATCTCTATGAGAACCTCCCCCTTCTTCGACTCCCTAACTCCCTTGATTTTTATTCCAAGTTCGTCAGGTTTGACCTTTTTCTTGAGGGCCTTGAGAACCTCGGCGTAGCTAACTCCATCAGGATGTCTGATGAGAACCGCTTTGGGACATGCTTGCCTCGATTTCTTCTTTCTCCGCGGCTTATTTACAGGTTCCTCCTTGATTTTATCACTTTTCTTGGGTTCGGGCCCTGCTTCGAGAGTTGCCTCGGCTTGAATCACCATCTGACCCCCCTTGCTGACCGTGTCCTTCACTGCTGCATTCTCCTTGGCCTCCTTAATCCTCTTACCAAGCATTTTGATTTGCGAGAACATGTTCCTCTCCGTCCCGAAAAAAACCCACCATTTTGTTAACGACGCTTTATAGTTTTCCAAACAGCTTGGTCGCCTTTTCCATAAAATCCTTCACTTTATCGTTGTGGATTCTCACATCTGTTCTGAGACATCTCGTTCCTTTACGAAGTCAAACTCTCCGCCAAACAACTGCTTACAAAAGCTTCTAATTTTCATTCCCATTAACTCATCCCACGAAGGGCTAGGAAGATATATGATCTCCTTCCGAAAGGCCCCGCATCCGGGGATAAGGTGTCAATACTCTAGGAAAAGACCTGACATCCAACAGGCAACGTTTAAGCAGATGTCAAATGGCCCCTCTGATCATGATATTCAAACAGAACTTACAGGTATTTTTCCATATTCAATGATACAGAATTCAAACACACGACTTCACACATCCACATGATGCATTTGTGTCACCGGACGGTGCTCAAACTCATGATCAAAACTCTGGAGTTCTAAAACCCACTTCTCAATCTGGGGTTTATATCGTTTTGTCCATAGCTAGTTAATAGAATTGCAGTCGATCACAATCTTAAACTTGATTTCCTTAAGATTCACTAAGAATCGTCAAAGAGCATATACAATAGAAAGCATCTTAAGTTCAAAATTGTGGCACCTGCTTTCGCATTCGGTGGTCCTTTTTGAAAAAAAAAGATGGGGTAAAAACGTTTGCCTTTTTTTGCTGCGATTGTACCAAAACCGAAAGAAGCATCACAATGAAGTTCAGTTTGGGAATTGAAACGCCTCATGCCTCCTTGGTTTCTTATTTGCGCGTCTGGAATACCATCGATAATGTAGTCGATGATCTAATCTTCCTCTGCTGGAACCTGGTTTCCAAGGATCAACTTCTTATCATAGAATTGCTTATATCGCTCATTTCGCTGCCATTTCCTTTCTTCGAAAAGACGTCGACGTTCCAGTTTCTTGGGACGATGGTCAATAATCTTTTTCATTTCTGCGAGCAGATTGCCCATCTTCATTTCTACGCATATCATATGCTTCGATTTTGAGTGAGACCATTCCAAGGCGTTGCCTCTCAGTTTTCACCTAACCAATATCTTAATTAGGTTGTCATCTCGCTCGTAACAGGCACTAAGAAGTAGCACATGTTTTTCCAATTCGGAGAAATTGTGACAACTGCCGTTAAACTGGCTGAGGAGTCATCCATAAACTACGATACCGATTTGAGGGGAGGAGTAAGTCGCGCTAAAAGCTACAGTTGGTAACAGGAGGAAGGAGAGGGGTGAGGTCAGTAGGAGTAACGTCACGAATTTTAGTGAAGTTTAATACGTTTTTTGATGATGAAAATTAATTAGGTTTGCGAATATTGCAAAGGATGGCCCTGCAACAATACAGTCCAATAATAATTTAATAAGTTTGCAAATCACTTTCATGTTTGCGACTTCTAACTCTTTTCCTATTTTCAATTTGTACTTATTCTCGTTTGATTCAAAATTTTCATGTTTGGTTAAAAATTCATCTATTTTGTTGAGAATGCAGCTATTTTGTTAAAAAATCATCAGTTTTGGTCAAGACATCAACTACTTGGTTGAGAATTGAACTACTATGTTAAAAATTCATTTTTTTAGCCAAAAATTCATCTCTTTGTTCGAAATATGTAACTATTGCTATGAAAATTCACTTCACTTTAGACGGAAAATTATTTCTTCAAATTCAAGATCTAACTTTTTGGGTGAAAAATCATGTATTTTGTCAAACATTTTTTTTTTTTTGAATAAAATCAATTCTCTTGGTTGAAAAATCATCTTTCCGGTCGAAAATTCAACTATTCTGTTGGAAATTCATGTATTTTGTTAAAAACTCGTCTTTTTGAGCAGAAAATCAATCTTGTTTGTTTATAATTAATCTTTTTGGCTGAAGATTGAAATATTTTGTTGGAAATGTGTCTTTTTGGTTGAACTTAACTGGCTGGGAATTTGTTTTTTTCTTTTGAAAATATTATTTTTCAAATTGAGAATTTAACAATTCCATTATTGGCTAGAAATTTATCGTTTTTTTCATTGAAAATTCAACTGTTTTGTCAGAGTTATCTATTTTTCTTGAAAATTCAACTCGCTTCTGAAAAAATTGTCTTTTGGGCTTGCAAATTGAACACTTTGATTGAAAATGCAACTGTTTTCAGTTAAATTTTAATCTTCTTTGTTCGGAAATTTGATTATTTTGTTGAAAATGCATATTGGTAGGTGAAAAATTCAGCTACTTGATTGAGAATTCAACTATTTTGTTCGAAGTTTAACTATTTTCTTGAAAATTCAACTATTTTTTCAAAAGCTTTCTTTTTGGTTAAAAATTCAACTATTTTACTGAAAATTCGTCGATTCGGATTGAAAATTGGCCCTTATTGGCAGAAAAGTAATCTTTCTTGGTCAAAAATGAATTTTTTTGTTAAAAATGAACTTTTCTGTTGAAAATTCAACTTTCTTCCGAAAAATTTGTCTTTTCGGCTGAAAAATTTAACTATTTGTTTGAAAGTTCAAATTTCTTGCCAACAGCAACGTTAACCTCGGGGAAGGAATGAAGACAAAACTGAGGTCATCAAGAAGTTAATCTTGTTCCCTTCTCACGAACTCCATCTCGCGTCTCATCAGGTAGAATTCTGTTGCTTGATCCTTGAGTGGACTGTCGGCATGATCAGGACCAGGTGTCACATTTACTCCTTCAATCCTAGCGTCATCAGGAAAAACTTCTTCCAACCTTGCGATCAAATTGGATTTCATTCCTATTGCCAAAATACCCTTTGCTTCCAGAATTTCTCTTAGCTGCACTAAGGTGGAATCATTTGGATTATTTATGGTTGTTTTCACGATTAGCTGATCGGTCAACAACCTCGTTACAAACTGTCACTCTCACGGTAACCACTTCGATTTACCGGCTGGTAACTTTTCGTGAACGGTTACTCAGTGTTTGACACTGTAAATTAAAATCATATGTACCCAATTACAAGAAGAGAAGGACGCTCAGAAGACAATCATAGAAAAGCATGATTCAATTTATTCTCAGGAACTCACTTCAGAACGTGGGACCAACACTTAAAGCACACGAAGCCTGTCAGTGGAACCTATATTGATAGATTTAATGCTCTCACGATGATTTATTTTAATGAAAGGAGGTGTTTCGGGTTTTAATTGTGTGCAAAACTACGAATCTTGCCGATGTTTAGTGAAAATTGCAGTTCACCCCTTCAGAGCTAACCTGGACCTGAAGCTTCAGGTTATGTTGTTTTTATATGTACTCTCTACGATGCCTGTGATTGGCCAGAGGGCCCACCGTGGGGACTGGTCGCACCTGATTGGCCAGTCAAGTCTTTTTCAAAAAACCGGAATGACGGAAAGCGAAATCGGATTGGTATTATATCCATTGTCCCTATTGATGTTGTTAGCGTGTTTTAAGATTTTGGATGCTTCTCTACGTTTTCTTTGAAAAATATTGTAAGTTTTCGCGATAACGGTTGTTTTGTCGAATAGAATCCTATGTCCTGTTCGTTTTTCTCTCTCTTTCTTTAGTAGATTGTGTTGACTTGTTTTTTTGGAGTGTTTTCTTATTGTTTTGTCAATTTGTTTGTTTGTGTAATCTTTCTGTATTAGGATTTGTTTAACGTTTCGTAAGTCCCTTTGTAATCTATCTTTATGTAACCTATCTTTATCTGTTATAGAGGCAGCACTGTATACAAGGGAGTTGATGATCGATTGCTTTTGAGATAGGTGGTGGTGGGAGGAGGCATGTAGGTATTTGTTTGTATGGGTGAGATTTCTGTAAACTTCATGTCCTAATGTGTTATTAGATCTTTCGTGAACTAGTATGTCGAAGAAAGGCAATTTTCCGTCTTGTTCAATTTCCACGGTAGACTGGATATTGAGGTGTTATGGATTGATGAAATCGGAAAACTTGTGTTCATCTAGTCCGTTTCTCCAGATAACAAAAGTGTCGTCAACGTAACGGCACAAAAATTCCGGTTTAAGCTTGGATTGGTTGAAGATTTTAATTTCTAAATGTGCCATAAAGATGTTGGCTAGTGCCGGTGAGATTGAAGATCCCATTGCTGCTCCTGAGGTTCGTTCATAGAAATGGTTCCTGAAAGAGAAGTAAGTGTTATTGAGACAGTGTTCTATCAAAGGTATAAGATCGGAGGGGAAGTTTGTAAATGATTTAATAATATTAATCGTATCAGAGATTGGTACTTTCGTAAAGACAGATACTACGTCGAAACTCACTAGGATGTCTTGAAGTTGAATGTGAACCTGTTGTAAATTTTTAATAAAGTCGAAAGAATATTTGACGTGTGTGACAGAGTTTTCTGTGAAAGGATTTAGTTCTTTGGTGAGGAAGCGTGCTAGGTTGTAAGTTGGTGAGTTCATGACGCTGTCGATCGGTCTCAGTGGAATGTTGTTTTTGTGAATTTTTGGAAGCCCGTGAAGTTTTGGAGAGATGATTTAAGTATGTATCAAGTTGGAATTTGTTTTGTTATCAAGTTTAAAATCTTTTAGAAGGGTTTGTTTTGCTGACTATTGGTTTTGTGGGATCTTTTTTGAGTTCTTTATGTGTATCATAAGTTAGAAGGTCCATGATTCTGTTGTTATAATCTACTATATCCATTATCACTGTTGTGTTGCCTCCGTCTGCGGGTAATATTATGATGTCCTAATTCCGATTGAGTTCTTTAATTGCAGTTTTTTCTTGTTTTGTTTAGTTTAATGATGCAAATTGGGCTTGGCGTAAGATGTTGTCCGACCTACGCCGTATGTCATTCGCTTTTTCGGGTGGAAGGTTATATATTGTGAACTCCAAATGACTGATGACTTCTTTCGGGATTCTGGAGGGGGCTACTGCAAAATTATGTCCTTTTGACAGAGCTGAGATCATTTCATTGCTGAGAGAATGCTTAGAGATGTTTAACTGTGTTTGTTGATGGTGTGTGCTTTACTGGAAATGATTTGTCTAATTTTATTTTTTGTTTTTGAGTTAAAAGATCTTCAATCCATTGGGATTGGTCAAATAATATGCGATCCAATGTAGACCAAATGCCAAATCTGAGGGTGTCTGATAGAAAAAGGTGACATTTCAATAGTTTTTTGGATGTAGTGTGCGAGACAAATTTGGTATATTGTATTCTTTCTTTCAAGAGAACCAAACTTGTTCTATGTGGAATTGATTTGTATTCAGATGTTCCCACATGGTTTTCCAATTGCAAGAATTTTGGGACGATGTTGTTGAACTTGCATCGTTTCAAGAAAACTAAAGATGTTAGTAGTTTAGCTTGAGAAGACCTGAGCTTACTAAAGTCGCATCGGCCACACCGATCATTTCACTAAGAAGCTATCAAAATACACTCAACTCGCCTCGGTATACCACACTCACCTAGAACTGCTGTCGGTTCGCACTCGTAAATGAGGGGGTCCAAAACGCCGAGAGAGAGGAGTGCCGCCGCCTCGCATTCGTTGATACGAGGGTCCGAAGGTAGGAGAAAGAGGCGCGTGAGCTCAGCAGAGTTACACAGTTCCCACTGACAGTTTACGTCGTAGAATTTCCTGAAAGAGCTTCGCAGTCGAAGTAGGTCGTACCCGAGAATCAAATTAAATGGATGTTTTAGTGTACTTGTGTAAAATTCTTAAAATTTTTTGACTTAGAATTATAGTTGATTAAACCAGTTATACTTACAAGTTATGATAACTATTTTCTTTACATCTCACAATCATAGTTATTAATTGCAGTTTCGCTAGATCGTTGGGTTGTCGATTCAACCCTGACGAGGCGAGTTTCTACTCTCCGTTGTGAAGAGATCTCATTCGACTTTGAGAACAATATCAAGGAATCAACATCAGAATTTTACCATTTGATTCAACATTTGAGAGGTAAAATAAGAGAAGGGGCAGGGAAAATGAACGGATGGAAGGGAAAATTAAGGGATGACCGGCGAGGGGAAGTAAGGGGAGGGAGTTGTGATGGGAGGGTGAGTAAGCGAGGGAAAGTGACGTAAAATGAGTGTAAGTAAGGGGGATTGTGAAAAAGTGAATTGCTTTTTTTATATGTCTTCGTGACAAAGCAACATTCAAAAGCTTAAATGAAATAATTAAATTTTACTTTTTTTTTACGCGTAAGTTACTTTACTACCTATACAATTTGGTCCTGATGGAAAACAAAATATATAAACTTTAACATTTCTGAGGGCTCTATGAGTAATACACCCAGCAAATACAAATACTGGCCGTGTGAAACATTTCTGTTGGAGTTTTGTCTTACAAATATATTTTTTTTTATTTTTACCACTTTGGTTTCATAACATCATAATGAAAGTGAAAATGTTTGTGCTCGAAAATTAAACTTTATCAAAAGAATGATTTTTAAGTATGTACGTACATATATCAGCCCGCTTCTCTCATACACACATGCGTTGTTGTGGAGACACTGCCGCTGGCCTGGCAGCGGCTATCTCTTGCCCCCTTGGTCCCCCTGTCCTTTATAATGGGAGCATTCGTAGTGAGGTTCCAGAGTAATCTGAGGTCAGTTACGTCAGCCCCCCCTCCCATTCATAATTTTAGAATTTCTTTAGCTCACTGAATTGCGCCGCAAATGTGCTCATATGCGCCACCAATAAAAAATTTTGCGCCACAAAACCCTAAGAGTTATAGCCAGGGTTACGTGGGGGGGGGGGGCTGGAGACACGCTAGCCACCTCCCCATTTGACAAATCAAATTTTAGATTATATGACCTTGAAGAACTCCAAATGCGCCGATATGCGCCATCAAGCAAAAATTTTGCGCCACATTGATGACCGAGTTATCAGCGACACAAATGGGGGGGGCTGGCGCGATTTTTCTAAAATAATAACTTTTTTTTCAAATCATCATAGCCATTCGTCAAAACTTCAAACGCGCACAAATGCGCCACCAATAAAAAATTTTGCGTCAACTCATTAACAAATATATCCCCTTTGGGGGGGGGCAGTGTGACGTAGGTGTTAAATCAACTACCGTGGTATTTAATTAAAAATAACTGACAGGGAGGCATTCATCTTCAAATGCGGTCATATGCGACACAAAAAATTTTTGTAAATTTTGAAAAATGTCCACAATACGAAGATTTTAATACTTTGCGAAGTGATGACCACTAAAAATAAAATTTTCATAATCTGCGGCAACGACGGACTTTTCGTATAGGATTTCAAACGCGCTCATCTGCGCCACGAAAATTTTCTGCATATCTGAAAAATTGCCCTAGATATGGAGGTCATAACACTCTTCAAAGTGATGACCACTACTAATAAATTTTTTATAATCTGCGGCAATGACGGACTTTTCCTATAGGATTTCAAATGCGCTCATATACCCCAGCTTCAAATTTGACAAAAAAACTACAATTAACCCTTTCATTACCACTTTTCATCGATCCACCCTACGATGGTAGCGCCAAATGACTTGAATTTGCAATAATAAAGTAACTAATTAGCTTTTCGGATAGGACTTCAAATGCACTCATATATGCGCTAGTCTGCTACCTTAAAAATTCACAAAAAACCATAATCATTCCTCTCATTACTACTTATCATCGATCCACCTCACACTGATAGCACCAAATTTGACGTCTCAGAGAAATGTCTTTTTGTGTCAAAAGGATATTTTTTGACACAAATGGAATTTCCTCTAAAATTTAAGGCTTACAGAATTTTCATTTTCCTCAAAAGGAATC
>JAUMHM010131105.1:0-18816 GCA_032362435.1 Melikaiella ostensackeni
GTCTAAAATGTCCACTGCGCGCACGATTTCTCAAAAAGTTTTCAACCGATTACTTTCAAATTTTCTACGTTTATTCTCAACATAAATATCTACAAAGTGACGAAGCGGTTTTAAAAATTTTTAATTTCATCATAGTTAAATCAACAAAAAAGTGCAAAAAAACACGATTTTTGAACATTTTTTGTTTAAACTGCCGCCATTTTGTTATTTTTCAAATTGAAAAAAATCTGCTTCGTCACTTTGCAGATATTTATATTTATAATGAACATAGAAAATTTTACAGTAATCGGTCGAAAACTTTTTGAGAAATTTAGCGCGCAGTGGACATTATGGACACTTTGTTCATTGTTAAATAGTACCTAAACTAAATAATAGTTTTTAGTAAAAAAATTTTTTTTTTAAACTTTGAGACTGCATAAATACACGCTAAAAATTTTATTTAATTATATAAAGTAGTTGTTAAGAAAAAAATTATTGACAATCATCTTTTTTTTGCGCGAGATAGTAGAATGACACCTTAATCTGGGAAATTATTTACTTTATGGACGAAAGTTTTGTCAACCCGAATTTTCTGGTAAGTCGATATCTAACCCGAAATTCTAGTTATTTTACCATAACATTTTTAAATATATGTATAGTATTTTTTAAAAGATATTTTTTCCTGTTTTCGAGTAAAAAATTATTTTACAATCAGAATGTTTATAGGCTTCTAGAGATATTAGACAAAAACAGTGGCCTAAAAATTAAGACATTTTTTATTTTCAACCTAAAAAAATATCTATTTGTTACTTTTTTAATGAGAAAAAAGTGACAGTAAATGGGGACTCGTTTTAATTTTATCTCAGTAAAGAAGTTTAATATAAAATATTATACTTATTATTAGACTTATTTCATATAATCCTTCAAGGTGACATTCTAGGTCAAAATAGTATATCGTGCTACAAATGCGAAAAGTAGTCAGTTCTACACGAGTGTGAAGTTTGTTGCACGAGCCAAAGGAGAAGTAAGGGGGAGTTGCAGGAGAGTCGCAGGCGAGATGGAGGCGAGCCGTAAACGACGCAAAGACGAGCCGTAAACGATCCCAAATTGAGCCAATGGCTAATACTGTAAACTTCACAAGAGTTCTAACTTCCTAATTTCAGCACCTGTCGCACACGATATTCTTTGCAACAAATGCAAGAAATTTTCAATTTGAGAAACAACCAAAACAAATTTTCGAGATATCGCCGAAAATTTGAGATATCCAAATTTTCCGAAGGAATCAAAATATTTCCAAAAGTTCCGAAAATTTACGGATAATATATAAATTACCGAAAATTTAGGTAACCTGAATTTTTGGGAATTTCCGGTAATTTATTGTAATTTATCGGTAATTTATAGTAATTTTTCAGTAATTGATGCTAACTTATCACTTCAAATTGGTTCAAGCACTATTCACTGTTCACACTCAGTCTGTGAAATGTCAACTCAATGGCACTGTTATTGTCCCCCAAGAAAATGGTTTTGTTAAAATAATAAAATTTTGTTATCGCCATTCAAGGAAACACCAAATAGAAGAATAATTTATGGTTCACGTGAAGACAAGTAAGAATTCGTATAAAGGTAACAAAAAATGTTCAACAAAGCAGTGAGGAATAGGAGCTTTATTCTCTCTCTCTCTCTCTCTTTCTCACTCTATTGTAAGAAGCGCATTTGAATAAGTCTTCCATATTTGTATAAGTCCGACTACCCCTCCACTTCCTGAAGTCTACTCTTTTCGAGATCACCCTGTACATCACATTGATCTTATCATATGGCCTAATTTAACCTAGAAACTCCTATATCGTTCGCACAACGGCCAATAAAAGTGGAAGTAGTACAGCAAAGTTCACGGCATTCAAATATCGTGCAGATAAGTAGACTTCCACTGCAGAACCAAATAAGGAAGATCAATAAGTGAGCAGACAGGATAACCGCGATCAGCGTTAAATTCCTAATTTGCCTTCGTCCTAATGTCTGTAGCATCAAAATGCATATATAGTATACATGTATATTATATTTATATATGCATACATATGCATAAATGTGTAAGTGCATATATGTATACAAGTATTCACCCATACCTCAATTTCTACCTCGGAGCACTTGCAGCTAATCCTGAGTCAAATGACAGCACGGGGAAGCCATATATTTATACTACCCTGAGTGAACCAGCTCCACAACCATAGTTGGACACCCCCGCTTCAAAACAGGGCTGCATTCACTTCCGAGGCTCTGTGCCAATTTTTTTTCCTTCACCTTTCTCCAATCAATATGGCGAAAAACTCATTTTATACTTCTTGACCCAGTATTTCTTAGAATTTACTTCCCGCGTTCAATGTGCATGAAACACCAGCTTTTAATTGAATTTCTTCGCGATACTAGCTCTACTTAAACTTCTATTCAAAAGCAATCAACATCAGAATATGTCATTTTCAAGTAACATATTGGATTTCATATCTCTGCACGAAGAAAAAATGGATATTAAGACCGGGGATCAAGGAATTTATATGCTAAGGGTAAATGAGCAATCACCCTAGCCTCAGAGCTTCACAGAGCCATTATACATCACGGCTCACACATAAATATTCAAACTAACTAATAAACCCATAGGATGATCCATACTCTTTACCACAACTACATCTACTAAATAAAGCTCTTCACGAGGGTCCTTTGTATGCAAAATCTTTCGTTGTACTTCACTTAAATACGCTTGCTTTGTTGAACGCCCTTCATTCATTCTCTCGATATGATCAAACCATCTCAGCAAATTTTTACCTTTCTTGTCAATCAATGTTCCTTCCACGCCATATTTTTCGAGAACCTCTTTATTCCTGACTTTGTTCATTAGCATTTTACCGCAATAATTGCATGCCAACCACGTTCACTTTACTCCTAACCTTTTCTTGATACGTCGAGGCCTCGCTGCCATACAGCACAGTGGGCGCAAGCACAGAATTATATATTGCAATGTTAGCTTCATTCGTTACATTTTTACTTCTGGTAATAGTTCGTACACTGCCGATAATCTTCCTACCCTCATTTATACGCCTGGATATTTCTAAATCTATCTTTCGGTCAGCAGTGAATAAACTTCTAAGATACACGAAATCATCAACTTGTTCTACCCTCTCTTCGTTTAAGGCAATGTTACATACTGTTTTCTCACTCTTTCTTTCAAACACAATAATTTTTGTTTTATTCACGTTAATCATAAGACTCATAATCTTCATGCTGGTATCCATAATGCTTATCATTCTCTGCAAATCATAGACTGATTCTGCCGTAACAATCTTATCTATCATCTGTAAACGCCAGTCCACGCACTTTCACTGTCCCGAAATCAAGACCTTCTTAATGTAAGCCTGCTATTCTTAGATATTTGTCCATGTATATATTGAACATCCAGGAGGACCTAACGCAGCCTTGCCTAAAGCTTTGCTTAATATCAAACCAATCGCTCAATTGTCCATTCACTCTTACACTCACTTAACAACCATACTATATTGCTTTATTGCTTCTAGAAGTCAACCATACAGATTATGTTCTTCCAGGACTTCCCAAAGTTTAGTTCTATCCACCTCATTAAAAGCTTTTTCCAAATCAACAAATGCACACAAAACTTTTTTGTTTACTCTCAAACTTTTTTGTGTGATCTGCCTCAAGCTCAAAATTTGATCCGCACATGATCTCTCTAGTATGAATTCACATTGGACTTCCCAGATCCTTTCGTTATTCCCATGACCTTACCATTAAATATTTTGGTAAATATGTTTCTCACGGTACTTAGTAGGCTAATCGCTCTATAATTAGTACAGTCACCTTTAACATCCTTCGCATTGTGAAGTCAAACGATAATAGGCTTTTTCCAATCATTTGGTCCTTCACCGTTCTTAGCACACATGTTCATAAATTCGCTCAGACCCACAAATATCCGCCACCACGCTTAAGCATTCCAGCGATGATACCATCAACAACAGCAGCCTTACCATTCTGTAGTTCCTCAATTACAAATATAATGTCGTGGATATCGATTCTCTTTTCGCCAGCTGCAACGGGATTGTCTAACGTATCTTATCCTGTGTCACAGTTGTTATGTTTCATAACTTGACATTCATACATTTTTTTGGAAATGTCTCTCATACAGTCTTTCACTCTGTCCGTATCCCAAACCATTTCACTATCAGCATTCTTAATTTTCGAATAACTCAGTGCTCGTACTTCTTCTCTTAATCTTCTTGACTCATTTTCATAACAAATTCTTAGTTCCTTCAAAATGATACTTCATTTTTTCATATTCTTTAGCTTTAATTATATCCTTGCTTCCTCTAACTAGTATTCTTGCTTTTCTGCTTTCATTCCTATAATGATTTTCTAGTCTAGTCCTCTCCTGATCGCTAAGGCCTTTAATATTCAGCTTCCTTGCGTTTACTTGTTTTTTCTCGTCGGCTGCCACGCGGATTTCATAATTCCACCAGGCATCTTCAGTCTTTCTTTCTACAGCTGCAGTATTACACACTATGAGACATTGGAACTACTAACACTGAATATTAATTTAAGTTCATTCAATCGATTACACAATTACACAAAAATCCTTTATTATGTTTTTTCCCTATAATCTTTCAAAAAGTAACCAAATCTAGGTTGAATAATAAATATACATTCAGAAATGTATAAGGGTTAATTTATGATTCATATAAAGAATTATATAGAAGTGGAGAAACAGAAAAGTTATTGAATCCTTCAAGAATTAATGTCTAGACATGTATTGGTTACATAAATAAAGACCAATGTCAGCGACAACGTCCAGACCATAATATATCATTTCATTATTATTGCTACTAAAAGATGCTCATCAAACAGAATATTGCAATACTTATACATGAAGTTTCGGAAATTGACAATTTCTCTCATCAGACAAAATCTGGGAATTATGAAATTATTTTTTGTGAATTGAAATAAAGTTGAAAATAACAACATAGGAATAAAAAATTTATATTGAAAAAGCTCACGATCAAATATATAACGTCGATTGGAAAATTTCATAATAGATTTGACATTTCTTGAAAAAAGTTGTTCGAGTGCTCGTATGAAACCAAAAACATCAAAAAATTGTAATTAGAAACTGTTACATAAGATAAATCTGTGATAAATATGAATAAATTATCGTAAAATTAAGAAATAAAAATAAATTAATAGGTAAGAATTCTTTATAGCATGGAAATGGTGATATACGCATTGAAATTTGTAGGTTAGTAATTTTTTAAAAGGGATTGAAGATATAATAATTAATAAGACGTTGTTACCTAAAGATAATCTGGATTGAAAAATTGAGAAGGAACAGTAATAATCCATTTGTATGAAGTTATAAAAGTTTTAGTAGATGAAATTTAATATGGAACCGAAGGTTCAGCTCCAGCTCCATTTTCGAATACACGAGCAATGACACATTTCTATAAGATGGTGTACAATATAGGTGAAACAAGGGCGTTCACCTTCGAACCGTCGCCAGACTGGTAGTTACTCATTTCATCTATTAAACATAATACTAATTTGCGTCCCAACTTGGTTGTCTGTTTTCTCACTAGGCAAATCTCAGGGCCGGCTGGTCCTTTCAAACCACGACAGCACTTTATCCATTGGCGGAACAGAACACGCACTCACACAAGCACACTCCGTCTACGTCGGTATTTACTTGGACACCTTATTAGTACCTGTGGCGCCGTCTATTGAAGCAGGGCGTAGTTAAACTCGCCACTATCTGCGAACGCTCTGTAACTCAGCGAGAGGTAAGGTGGCGATTTATCGTGAGAAGGTGTTACCCACATGGAAGGGCGCCGTTGTGAAATCGTGCCTGAAGCCAGGACATAGCGTCCTTTTACTCTCATTCTGTGTTTGACCATCATGCAAATTTGTAATTCCTCGACAGTGCGAATTATAATTGAACTTTTTAAAGCGATCTGGATTGTACTAATTGTCCGAGCATTTTTCGAATGTCCACATTCGTGGTATTGATTTAGCTATTTTATCATTGTCGAGCTTTTCAACATCGGAAGTGCTCTGTGATCGGTTTTGGCGATGGTACAGGAGAAAGGCATCATAGTCTCAACTTTCCACCATGGCGTCGACCTTGAGTGACCTTTGGTTTTACAAGGAACGCCATGTCAGAATGTTCACTGTAGCAGTGAATTAATTAAAGGGGGGCGACGAAATAATCGCGAAGACTGATAATGTAATTGGTTAAGGTGGGAATTTGTTATGTTGAATATTGGATGTTGAATAAAATCATCTAGAACATAATTCGTTACTTGAACCTCATCTAAAATGTAATCACTAACGGATAAATTGTCAAGTAATGTCAGAGCGACTGAATAATGATGTTTTTCTCTGGTTTACCGATTCTTGATAATCGAGGCGTTGAACACGAATAAATACTGTTTTTTTTGGTCACCAGGAATTGTGGGGTTATTTATTTGGGAATCCTCCCACTCATCCGTTTAGAGTGACCTTCCTAAATCCGCTCCCCATCTATGTTGGGTTAGTGGGTCTGTGAATTCAAACTAAGTCGAAATAAGGATATCATGAGACTTTGGATATTTTTGTTAAATAATTGAAAAATATTCTGGCGCCCTTCAGGCTATATCAAATTCAATTAAATAGATTATTACCATTGACCTAAGTTTGGAATAAAATACGTTCTACAATTTTCAAATGAGGCCAAGGCTATACTACATAACCAGCATAAAAGTTTAATTCATAATTATCATAATTATCATATCATGTATGAATTATTAAAAGAGTTCAAATCAGAAATTAAGTTCATGACTTCAACGCCTTCTTTTCTAATAAAAACCATCTCAGCAGAAGAGTGTCTAAAATAATTATTTTCCTTGTGTAAGATTTCAACATCATTCCATTTTATAATATTAGAGTCACCTAAATATTTTTGTAATAAATGTTGACTAATAGCTCTGTGGTATTTTTCAACTGGTATTATATTATACTTATGTTCCTTAATTTTGATTCTACGAGGGCGACTGGTCTGACCGATGTAAGTCATACCACAAGAGCAAGTGATTCTATAAATTACATTACATTGGGTTGAAAGTTTCAGTCTATCCTTGCCTGATTTAATAGAACTATCAAGCTTGTTATCAGCTCTTAAAATAGTCCTAATATTATAATTTCTAAGAAGTCTGTTTATATTGTTGGAAAGTGTGCCTAAAAATGGAATAGATATGATTTCTTTCTTAACATTAACCACCTCCCCATGACTCGCAGTATAAATATGGGCCCTGTCCCTAGTTTCCAATTCCTTTAGTCTTCGAGTAATATACTCATCGACGAAATTATTCGGATAGTTATTAAAAAATAAGCATTTCTCAATAATATCCAAGTTATTATTATAAAAAATTCTATCTGAAAGAAGTATAGACATATCAACCAGTTTTTAACAACCCCAATTTTGTGATGTACTATATAGGATTATCCGATGAATAATTGAGAAATCAGCCTGAATACGCTTTCTTGCGGAACCAGTTAATTATGATATTATTGTTACAGTCTCTAATAAGTTCAAGGTTCAAAAAGCTTATAAATTTATTATTTTCATTTTCAAATGTGAATCTTAGTCTTGGATGAATAGAGTTGAGAGTGTGAAGTACAAAATCTAGTTTTTCACTTGGAATAATCAAAAAGGCATTATCAACGAAACGTGTGTAAGCGAGAATTTCAAAATCAAATTTAGGAAAGGCATAGCATTCCAAATCTAGCATTATCAATTCAGATGATGTAGGAGATATGGAAGACCCCATCGGGGTACCAAAAGATTGTTTGTAAAGAACATTATCAAATGCTATGTAATGGGATGATGTTAAAATCTTACACAAGAAAAATAATTGTTTCAGAAGCTTTTTTGCCGAAGATGATTTTTATTGAGAAGGAAGGCGTTGAAGCCATGAACTTAATTTCTCATTTTAACTCTTTAAATGATTCACACATGATGATTATACATTTCTTATATTAATTTTACGTCTGAAATAATTTATTTTTTAGTTTTTTGTTCTTTTTATTATAATAACTATGATAATTTCGAGTTTAACTTTCATGCTGGTTACGCATGGTCCCTGTTTGATCCATATTGTACACCATCTAATAGAAATGTCAGTGCTCGTGTAATCAAAAAAGGAGCTGGAGCTGGATCTTCAGTTCCATATTATATTTCATCTACGAAAATTCTTATGATTTTATACAAATAGATTATTACTGTTTTTCTTTAATTTTTATTTCCAAATCGTCTTTAGGTAAAACTAACCTTTTATTGATTTTTTATGTCTTTGATGCCTTTTAAAAAATTATAAACTCACAAATTTTAATGCGTATATCATCCTTTCCATACTATAAAGAATCCTTACCTACTCATTTATTTTTATCTTTCAGCTTTACAATAATTCATTCATATTAATTACAGATTCATCTCATATTACAGTTTCTAAATACAATTTTTTTGACGTCTTTGGTTTTATACGAGCACTCAGACAATTTTTATAAAAATGTCAATTTTATTATGACATTTTCCAATCTACGTTATGCATTTAATGGTGCGATTTTTGATATTAATTTTTCATTCTCATGTTGTTATTTTTAAGTTTATTTTAATTCTCAAAGAATAATTTCATAATTTTTAGATTTTGTCTGATGAGGGAAATTATTTTTTCTGAAACGTTATGTATACATATTGCAATATTCTGTTTGATGAGCATCTTTTAGTAGCAATAATAATAAAATGATACATTATAGTCTGAAAGTTGTCGTTGACTTTGGTTTTTATTTATGCACCCATATGAATAATCAAAAATTTCCAGCTTTATTTAATTTGCACCAAAGAGGGAGGGGCGAACAGTAAAATACCTGCCACTTTTTTTATTCCCCTCTCAATTTTGAAGGAGGGATGAAAAGACGGGCTACTACATCTAACTCATTCCTAATTACTCAAAACTACATTAGGCAATATACATATGTCCGTCATCATGTTTTCTACCATTTCTTAGTTTCAGTAAAAAAAATTTGTATGAATTATGTAAACACTTTTTTTGAAAGCAAGATTGATTTTGAGCCAAATTTTGGATTTTCAAATAAAATTTTAATTTATGAGACTTAGATTCGTTAGACAACTTACTTTAAAGTTATGTCACTTTCCCCCAAACTTATACCATTTTTCCCCAACCTCATATCGCTTTGCCCCATCTTTAAGTCACTTTGCTCATCCTTATACCATTTTTCTCAAACCTTATGCCACTTTTTCCTAACCTGATTTCCACCTTGCTTTAGTATTATATAATATAATAGCCACACCCATTGACCATACCCACTTTCCTTTCCCAGATTCTCAGTGAACTTTCACAATTAAAAAGTTTACTTAAACCCAGTGGAGCACCTCGGAAACAAAATTAAATTAAATAAACTGTGTATTATCATTATTGTTATTGTTATTATTATTATATGTTTGGCTAAAACAAAACAAGTTAGAATAAATTTTTGAGAGGTATCGCAAAGGATAAGGAATTCTAAAAAATATGTGAAATAATGAATAAACAAGAATATAAATATACCAATAATGAGCCTAAAACTGGGAGTTTGAGGTATATTATATTTAGGAAATATCTCGCCGCCGCTGTTTCAAAAATCGAAACCCTCTCTAAAGGTATCGTTATCAATTTATTTTATTTTATTTCAATGCAATCCCATGTTCTAAAGAGATATAGTATAAAAGATAAATAACTATACCTTAACATAAAAATCTTAATGGGGTAGGCGCGCGCATCCTTTTGAATGCATATAAAATATTTCCAATAAAATTGGTTGAAGACCAATGATATGTTTAATGTTGAAAGTATTCGAAACATTATGGGATGGTTGGCACGCGAAGTGCGCAGTGGGCGGAGCCCCCCTAGTTTGATATAATAATACTCATCATTCAAAGTTATAAAAACGTTAAAATATCTATGATTCAAAAAATTTAGTTTCCAGAGGTTTAAAGTAATGACACACTACTGTTTATTTCAAATTACATATACATTTTCCTACCTTTGAGTGAGTTTGAGCAAGCGAATAAAGTAATTAATAAACTTTTTTCTGTTGAAAAATTTGTTTGGGTGTCTCAAAACTTATATCGCATAAAAACAGATGCGAATTGGAATTTAATTGAAAAAATATATCTCGAAAACTTAATGGGACACGACTGTAACATATTTGAGACACATACTATATGATGCTTTAACTTCGATTTCAAGAAACTTACATGAGTATGATTAATTTCTCATTATTCTTAGACATTTCCTGAAATATGATCATTGATTTCAATTCCTTATATTCTTTAAAATTGGCTAGTACTGTTTGAAATTTAGAATGTTTTCTTGACGCATTATATTTTTCAAGAAATATCACCATTGAACGAAATAATCTCAAGCTAAAATGCTTTTAAGTTAGAGTTTGAATTAGTAATTAATATATCCGAATGAATGTTGAAAAAATATGCGATATATTTCTGATAAATTCATTTTACAATTAACATTAAGGACCAAAAACATAAATTATGTGAACATGAGCTATATTGTAAAATAGGGTGGTAAAAAAATTGTTCAATACTAAAAGCAGCCTAATATATTCTATATAACCTAATGAAAAAAATTTGGTTCACACACACATATAACATAAAATTTATCTCATTCAATTTTAATTTTGGCCTACATCCTTCGCCGAAATGTCTTACATAATATTAATCTGAAACTTACGAAAATTGAAAATTAATTAAAAATTTAGAATAGAATTTATTTTAGTTCAATTAAATTCTAAAGCGCCTAAGGCAGGGCTGATTCGCATTGCCTTACTGACGATTCCAGTGAGCCAGCCTAGGACGAAGCGTGTTACATTTAGTATTATTTGAAAAGCTTGATACTTATGAGAATTAAAAAAAAATCAATAAGATGAAATAAAATAGAAATTCTAGACCCTAACAACAAAATAAAAAAATTTCAATAATTTTATACTTTGAGTGAATCAAAACCAATATCTTAAAAAAAACCAACGAAGATGTCATTTAACAATCGACTCATATCTACTGAAGCTTCGCGGAAATGGAACATGTTTAAAAAATCAGAAATTCAACCAAGTTTAAAAAAATTTTATGAATTATGAAATTCAATTATCATAGGAAAAAGTTTTAATTTTATTAATCACATGAATCTAAATAGTAGTTTATGTGGCAGGAGCGAAAAACTGGGTTTTTTAGACGAGGAGGATTTTTCCAGCAGGAGCAGCCGGTGAGACGTCAGCTAAGAAATTTCTGGTAATGTATAATAGTTTATAAGTAATTTATGGTATCTTATCACCCCTTGTTGGTCCAATCAGTACTCACAATAATTACTCTCTAAAATGTCAACGGGATTGAGGTTACCGCTCCTGAAAGCTGCCCTCAAAAGACTTTATACGGCAGTTTTGCTGATAAACTATTTAAGTTCCACTTTGCGAAACAAAAACAGGCGTCAAAAAGCCACTTTTTCATATCCATGCCAGAAAAATAAGCTTTAGAATCTCTGGGAAGTAAATAGAAAGTTTAATATAATTTGAAGAGAAACAACCTTTTCATTTATCTGAAAACCTAATGATTTTCGGTATGACCGGTTGTTTCAGTCCTTATACTTTTAGGACTTATATTTTGGGACTTGTGGTTTTGTGCCTTAGGGCTTAGTATCTACATTTCTTTGACTTATGGCATTAGGAATGAAAATATTGAACTTGGGGTCTAGAACTTAATGTTTGGAACATAAAGCTCAATACTCTTTAGGGTTGGGATTTGTGAGTGAGAAAAAAATTGAATAAATTTAGGATTATTATTGATGTTACTATCAATCTGATAAAATCATTAGGTTTTCACCGAAATAATTTGAAACAAAAATACACTGGAGCGATTTTTAAGTCTCGGGCATTGCCTCGATGACCGTGGTTCTGTTCCAAGTTTCCTGTGATGTAAACAGTCAAGAGGAACTGCGTAACTCCGCTTAGCTCGTGCACCTCTCCCTTGGCCCCTCGGACCGCTCCCCCAACGAATGCTAAGCCGGCCGAAATCCTCTCTCTCCGTGTCTTCGACCCCTCGTCACGGAATGAAAGTCGGCAGACATTCTAGGAAGACAATAAACCGAGGGCAAATAAAGTGAGGTTTCAGTGTATGAAATTCAAGTATTTCAGACTATACATTTAACACTTGAAATTATTTCGTGAAGGGTGAAATTAAAGACTGTTACACGACCCGACGTGGCGGTTGTTTCGTGCATTTCGTGCAAGGCGGAGGTGCAAGTTCTGAGATTGTTGGAGTAGGTTTTGAACTTTTTCTCTCTGGCGCCAGCTTGAAGCTTGATTTCGTGCTCGTTGTACATACTTCATCCAAGGATGACCTACACCTATCGGGTAAGCTTCTTCATATGTAAATGTAGCTCGAGCGTCATCTCTACTTCTATTTATCATGAGAATTTCGCGATTGCGTGTATATATACATATTGAAGGAATCATTTTACCTTTGATTCTTCCAACGATGACTTGATTGCGTTTGAATAAATTAACACCTCTACCTGGGATAATTTGGTGAAATCGTGCCTCGTCTTCGTACCAAGCATCCCCTGGCACCCACTCAGTGAAATATATGGGAATAACATGTTAAAACTGTCCAAGTGGGACGTCGCGGCGGCGTTGTGAATAATTCTGTAAAAATGAATAGAAATGGATGAATTTTTATACACAAAAATATGAATTAGAACGACTGAATAGTGATTCAAATGAGTTCTATTGACAGAAAGAGGTCGCAAGATGCGGGACGCCGAAATTCGAGTAGTGCTTCACAGGGCAAAAGTACATCAAAATTTATTAGACACGTATCTTCTCTTTTAATCCACTGAGCGTTGGTTTCCGAGATATAGAGATTTAAATATTTGACCTAGAGCGCTCGGTTCAAGTCCGAGCTCCGAGCTGAACAGTGGCTTGTCGCGGTCCCAACCGTAAATATTCAAACATCAGTATCTCGAAAATTACATAGTGAAACTTTGTTTGTGAATTGTTACACTACTGAATCAAGTAATCTTAGGACACAAGGACATTATTGTAAGTTCTCAAAATTTAGTCAAGTAAAACGAATCATGTAAGAATCTAATAAACAAATAAGGAACTTGTGACAGAATATCTGTCGATTTTCCTAACTGTCCGGTAATAAATCTTTGTACTTCTTGGTGAAATTTCGAAAGACATTATTTCGAAAATGGCAAGAAATTAGAGGAAAAATATTGTATAATCTCGCAAAGCATGATGAACAACCTGGATGTTCAATATATATAGTACATAGACAAATATCTAAGAATGGCTCTCTTAGACGAAGAAGTTGCTGATCTCGGGACCGTAAAAGTACGTGGACTGGCGTTTGCAGAAGATAAGATTGTTATGACAGAATCAGTCGAAGATTTACAGAAAATGTTGAGCAGACTGGATACCAGCATGGAGAGTATAGGTCTTCAGATTAACATGAATAAAACAAAAATTATCGTGTTTGAGAGAAGGGGTGAGAAGACAGTATGCAACATTGCCTTAAACGATGAGAGGATAGAACAAGTTTATGAGCTCGTGTATCTTGGAAGTTTATTTACTGCTGACGGAGAGATAGATGCAGGGGTAACCAGACTTATAATGCGTTTATTATGCTTTTTATCTTGAAACTTATCAATAAAAATAGTTACTTTTGTTACAAACATACTGGGTAAACAATAACAAATAATTCGTTCTTTTTGCAGAAAAAAATTGCTCTTTTGATTATATCGTTCACTGTACATCAAGAAAGGTTCCTGATTAATTTATCATCATAAAATAACAATCTTAATTGTATTGAACAAATTAAATGAAAAAAAAAAACCGATATTTGGCACTTTAGCGTAGAAATTATTTTTACAACGTATCTATTTTAAATTTCCTCAGAGAATACTGTCAACTGCATATCTTTCTTAGGTATTAAAACTCATTATTTTTATAAACAAATTATACAAACAAAACCATAATTTTTGAATTTTTTTGCGAAATTTTTTTTCTACTAATATACAGATTCCAATATGTCAAGGAGGATATCCGATTATAAATTATGACCTCAAAACGACAACTGCTATTGTTGTATACAAGTTACATTCTTTCGATCCAGTATATGGGATATACAGGGTGTCCAACCATCCTTACAACCCCTTGTACTATGTAATAGGTTACATAAAAATAAACAGAAAAGTCCCCCAGCATAATTCCGTACGATGCTTACTCTAGGCACAAAAAACTTTCAAAGTAAGGTCCAGTCAATCAGTGAGGAGCAAGCTGTAGCAACTATAGTACTTTTACGTGTTCTAACGAGCCCGAAATAATATAACACTCTCCAACATTTCAAATTTGAAGTTCGAAAAAACTTGCGAACTTATTACTTGCAAATTTATCAATAAGCCTGAAATAACAAAACACTCTTCCAACCAACAGAAGTCATCGTTGCTTATTCTTACAAAGATTCTGTTACGTTTATTGCAACAAAACTAACGAAAAGCTTAAAGCTCGGATGACTGTATTACTTTAGTAAAAATTGAGTTGCCCATCAGTGGTGTTTCGCTAAATATCAGTTAAATTTCTCCTAATGATAATCAATGAAATTCAGTCGGTGAAAGTGATTTCACTGACTGTGTCAGGAAAAATTGTGCCGAAATTGTGGAATGCACTGAACTAACCCATTTCTAGCAATTTCATTGGTGAGATGTCACTGAAAAGTGGAATACCTACAATTTTGATCATCAACGAAGAGGCTTTAAAACAAGCATGGATAAGAGGCCTTCTGATTAAATAATAATCAGACAGTTAGGAATTAAATGAAATTCAAAAATATTTAAAAACTACCGATAAAGCTTCGTAAACATAAACTTTAACCATGCATCCGAAAGTTATGCAGTATTTTCCGAATCCGATCTTGAAGATCATGAAAAGTGTGAATAATTTCTAATTTCGGTTACATTTATGAAATTCGATAAAATAGATGCCTTTTTGTCGTCAGAGTAAGAGTAAGAAATTCCAATCATCCCACCGAAAGATGTAATTCTTGAAGGAAAAACCACCCAAAAAGATTTTAGAACTCAAATTCAGAAATGGAGGAATATAAAAGACAATGTTTCCCTTTGTGATGAAAGGAGGTGTTTCGGGTTTCAATCGTGTGCAAAACTATGAATCTTGTCGACGTCTCGTGAATATTGCAGTTCACTTCTTCAGGGCTAACCTGAAACTGAAGCTTCAGGTTATGTTGTTCTTATATGTTCTCCCTACGATGCCTGTGATTGGCCAGAGTGCCCATCGTGGTGACTGGTCGAACCTGATTAGCCAATCAAGCCTTTTTCAAAACACCGGGAGTACGGAAAGCCAAATCGGTTTGGTATTATATCCATTGTCCCTATTGATGTTATTAGAGTGTTTCAAGATTTCGATTGCCCCTCGACAGCTCCCTATTAATGAAATCCCTATGGAAGGTGTGGATAATGGAGAAGTAATTGAAGCTGAAGGCATAGGTGCTAGGGATAATGAAAAACAACTGCCAGGTCCATTAGAACCATATCCGGACATTAACGTTCCCGTTGATGTAAACAGCGAAATCTCAGAAAAAATACAGCACGTTGAAAGGAATTTTGGGCAAGCTCTACTAGAGTTCAGACATGAAGAAACAACACAAAGGCATTCTCTGACAAAGATGTTCGTTACAAGGGATCTTCATACATTGATAGGGCACCTGAGGAGCAAGATTTTGCCGATGCATTTGAATGCAGAACTAACTGCCTTACAGGTGCAAACCCTCGTGTTTTGTGCTGCTGTGGCAGTCGTTCGAACGTTGGGCCGTAGAACTAGGCCTACAAATGCAGTCTCTGACGCAAGGGGGGAGCGATATCCACCATGGAAAATCAGGTGGGATATGGATGTCAGCAAAGTAAGGAGTGAATTGGGTCGATTGACTCAATATAAGAAAGGAAATGAAATCAAAAAACTGATACACCATGCTACTAAAATCATCTACCCTCGGAACGTTCTACCGTAAATTAAGTAAAGGGCAAAATATCCATCAAGACACCGTAGTTCCTTAATTGGAGGACATGGCGCTGCGTGGTTCCAACTAGAGAAACAAAGGGCAAGCAATAACCCGGAAATAGAACCTACTTACATCACAGACTCAGACGTTTCAGCAGTTTTAAAAAGAGCAAGTAACTGGAAAGCCCCAGGTCCTGATATGGTGCACAATTTCAGGTACAAATACCTAACGATTGTATATCCTGCGTTCGCGAGGTGCTTCCAAAAGATCATTGAATATCCAGATCTGATGCCAGGCTTTATGCTTAAAGGTACCACGTATATGTTGCCAAAAAAACCAGATGCTAAAAATCCATCTGAATTTCGACCAATAGCCTGTCTCCCAGCGATTTGAAAGTGCCTAACAGCTGTAGTTACAGATGAGGTTCACTCTCATTGCGACGAGAATAACATCCTCATAGAAGAACAAAAAGGATGTTGCAGAAACACGCGGGGCAGTGAAGATCTAGTTATCATTGACGCTGTGGTCATGACTCAAGCAAGGAAACATCAAAGAAACATACGTATGGCTTACGTTGACAACAAACAGGCGTTCCCTTCTGTACCACATGACTATTTTCTTGGAATATTGAAAGTTTATATGATCTGCCCACTGCGATAATGCTTTAAGGAACAAGAATCAAGTGTTTTGATCATGGACAGCCAAGGACAACTAGATCAATTCGCATTACGAAGGGTATACTTCAAGGAGACTCATTTAGTGCATTATGGTTCTGTTAAGTATTGAGTCCACTAAGCAGAACGTTAAATAGCATGTCCCATGGGTTCAGAGTACATGATAACGAGGACAGTCATCAACTGACCTATCTTCTGTACATGGATGACCTGAAGTTATACGCTAGTTCACACCAGAAACTGTAGCAAGTGATTCATGTCACAAAGCAGTTTTCTAATGACATCCACATGAAATTTGGACTAGATAAATGCAGAATAGTGCATTTAATAAGAGGAGGATTAGGGACCGCAGAATGAGAAGACGAAAACGAGAATCATATTGAGGTAATGACCGAGGGTGAGTCGTATAAATATGTGGGTATTCTTGAGTCTAAGTGCATTCAGCATACCGTAGTCAAGAAAAGCTTAATGATTGCCTTCACTACAAAACTCAGATTGGTTCAAAGAGTTCTCTCAATTCGGCTAATAAAATCAGGGCTATGAACACCAAGCTATCCCTGTCCTTACGTATTCTTTTGAGCTCTTTGAATGGTCCAACACCGACCTTGGAAGTATAAACGGAACCATCCGCGTTAAAATGACTTAACATCGAATGCATCATAATCATTCGTCGATTGAACGGGTGGTTCTACCACGACATAAAGTGGGTCGAGGCGTTGTGGATGTCAAGCAACTGTGTATATCACAAGTTATACAGATGCGAGACTATTCCAACAGCAAGCGAGATGTTGCGCTTTACAACACCATCTGTGAAGCAGATCTCAACTACACGCCCTTGAACTTGTTCTCAGAGGAAAACTTGAATATCAGGGCAGAAACCACAGAGGAATTAGAAACGCAATGGAGACAAAAAGCTATCCACGGCGAGCACCCCAATACGTTAGATCAACTTGAAGTGGACAGAGAGGCATCTAATATTTGGCTGAAAAAGGCGTCCTGTTTCCGGAAACGGAGGTATTCGTGATAGCGATTCAGGACAGGGTTGTCGGCACCAGAAACTATCGCAAGCATGTGTTAGATCAAGACTTGGTTGGCAGGTGCCGATTATGTGGAGATATCATCGAATCTATCAAGCACATTATTGGTGGTTGTCGCGTAATGACTCAGAGAGAGTATATGCACAGACATAATGATGTAGCAGGCATTATACATCAGCAACTTTCTCTCAACCTAGGACTCTTAACAGAATGGATACCTTTTCATAGATACCTTCCAGTCTCCGTTTCAGAAAACCAAGACAACATCTTATACTGGGATCATACTATCCAGATGGATCATCATATCTGAACCGATCGACCTGACATAGTGATGCGTGAGAAAGAAGGCGCAAAGTCTATATAATCGACATTGCTTGCCCACTTAACCGGAACTTGCAGGCGACCTTTATAACATAGATTCATAAGTATAGCGAGCTAAGACATGAAGTGAAGACAATATGTAGGAATGTGAAACATGCATCTGTCCATCCCATTGTAATTTTGGCGACAGGCAATGTTCACGCAAAATGCACTGAACATTACTAACATCTAGCAGTCAGAAGGGTACTAGCAGCAGCTCAAAAAGCGGTTCTATTAAACACCTGTCGCACTGTAAGAAACTTTCTAGATCATCAGGAAGTAAGCGACTGAAAACTTTATGGAGGTGGTAGCTCTAAAAAATCATCCAGAGGTGACTAATGTCACCTTCAACGATCTCGGCCGCTTCATAAGAACAACAGCGGTAAAGGACATACTGCAAACTACATCACACACCTACGTGTGTACCTACTGCAACATCACTGCAACGCATTTCAAGCTTCGTAATTAGTGATTAGATTTTTAATATATTGATGTTATTTCATCGATCAGGGTAATTAATCAATTAATATTTTGATGTTCTTGTATCGATTACTGGTCAAATTGATTTTTGGAGAAATGAGAAAAAATCTACCTCGGC
>JAUMHM010131122.1:6048-18816 GCA_032362435.1 Melikaiella ostensackeni
AGCAAAATGCCACTACTAAGATCTTCCGAATGCAAAAGAGTGCGTTATAATAAAAAAAAATATCTGTCCTTTCATACAGCCATGGGAGATCAACACTAATTTGACTTACGTATCGGATTCAATGCCTGGAAGTACATTAATTCAATTTAGTCCTAAAAAGTGCCGCTCAGGCAATTTCGTTTTGAAGTTATGTTTCAAATTTTTCGGTAATATCATTGATCTGACTCCATTTTTGAATTCAGCGACTTGAAATCCTTAGAAAAACCAGGTTTTTCCATCACATACTCAAAAATGAGGTTTTTTGAGGTTAAGTCAAAAACTAATCATGAGAGGTGCTATTTTGACCTCAGATTCGGATTCAGTGACTCAAAATACACAGGAATATCATAGGTGTGTTTCGTTAAAAGTTCTTGACCTTTTTTCGTGAGGCTGTGTCATTTTTTAGACTACGTTTTTATTTTCAATTGTTGATATCTTTATGAATTCCATATTTCAAGGTAAAAATATTTGTTCATCTAGTTATTGTGTCCTTGGACTAATTTCTGAATCTTAATATTTGGGGCTAAAACTTTCTGAATAATTTCTCTCAAATCTGTTAACATTCTTCGAACATCTGGTCCTCACGAGGGATGGGCTGGACGATGCAGTCGTTAAAAAGCGACTGTTTCACCTTTCCTACAAGTGGTTTGAAATGAGTTCCCAAAATTTGAGATTTTCTTTGAGGTCTCTTGTTGACAGTCAATGTTAGTTAACGGCGAGATTTGAGACGCTGCACTTCGTATTTCTCAAATTTCATCTCGGCTGAAATCAAAAAGAATTTTTATTGCAAAGAAAATTTTTTTCATAAACTAAAATTTGTATTTAAAAAGTGAATCACTGTTTCTTTTTTCCGGAAAATTACCAACATTTTCAATTTCAATGATTAAATCTGATGATAGATTGCTTTGACTATATATTTTGTGTATTTGACATAATTAAAATGTTTATTCGATTAGTGTTATGGTGAAATATTACAAAACACTGGATTACAATTTTTGGATTTCCTAAACAGGAAGTGAATTTTTTTCCTATTTTAATTTTTCTGTTTTTGGTACTGTAGATTTCAATGAAATTTATAAAAATTGGAGGAATGAGACGGATGTGTTTGGAAGACCGGGTGAAAATATTCAAGAATTTTCTTCAGTTAGTAAAAAGCTGAGATTGAATGCATTACAGAAAGATTTATTGATACAATGCAAAGATTCATAGGTATACTTTTTTATTTTTGATGTATCTTTATTGTACATTTGTCTCTAATAAGCCGAAAAAATGGGTAGTTTCGTGATCTGTTTTTGATTTGTGAGTTTTTGGGGTTTTTCATTTTTAGTGCACAAGAAATTTTCATAAGAAAGTAGATTTCATTTTGATCTTTGAGAAATTTTAAAAGAGAGGCATCAGGCAACGATTTGTTCCAATCTGCGGGGTATCCTGTGATTTTACGGGATTTCAAGTGATACCAAAGTATTTTTAAGAATTTTTAAGGATGTCAGATTTTCATTATAATTCGAAGATTTGAAGGGATTTGAAGAAATTTCATAAGTTTCCAAAAATTGGCAAATATGTCAAAGGATTTTCAGGGATTTTAACGGATTTTGAAACATTTGAAGAATGACAGTGGGAGTTAGAAGGCTTTTTTATTATAGCGTGCTAAGCTCTAGTTGATGGTGATAGTAGTAATGTAAAAGACACCTTCTGGAACTAGTTAAATGATATTATAGGTACTTGCGATCCTGGCGAAATAATAATTCTACTTGGAGATGCGAATGTCTGGGTTGGTGTGCAACGCGAATGTACCAACAGGGTTCTGGGCCATATTGGAGACCCAAAAACGAACGGTAACGGGGATAAATTGATTAGCTTATGCTTAGAAAAATGCTTGTTTATTACGAACGCTTGGTTCAGACATAGAAAGGTCCACATGTATACTTGGTGCAGATGCGAAAGTCATAGTATGATTGACTTTGTTGTAGCGAATGAGAGACTGAGAGGGCTTGTAAGGAATGCAAGGGTTATGAGAGGCTCTGAGTGCGGAACGGATCACTACCTCTTAGTTTCAAAAATAAGTCTAGGTCAAGGGTGGAGGAGAAGAAAAATTAATAATAAGCTGAAGCAGATGCGAGTTAGAATAGAGAATTTACAGAAACCAGAAATATAATTGGAAATGCGCGGTACTGCGATTGTAGGAAGAAAGGCTGGAGATGCTTGGCGGAATGATGAAATCCGCGTGGCTCTCAACGAGAAAAAGCAAGTTTACTCGAGAATGTTAAGTAGTAAAGGTCTTAGCGATGAGCAGAGGACTAGATGAGAAAATGATTATGGGGATAAAAACAGAAAAGCCAAGATACTTGTCAAAGAAAGCAAGGATAAAATCAAAGCGGGAGAAGATAAAAAATACAAAATGACTTTGAAGGAAATGAGAAAGGATTTTAGAAACGGGTTAAGAGGATTTGGAGAGGAAGTTCTAGCACTGAGGTAGTCGGAATGAAGAATACTAATGATGAAATGATATGGGATTCGGACAAAGTGAGAAACTGTATGAGAGATTTTTTCAAGAAATTGTATCGAGGTCAAGTTATGGAGCATAAAAACCCTTACATTGAAGAGAATACGTTAGACAATCCCGTTGTAGGTAGCGGAAGAGGAATCAATATCGACGACATGATATCCGTGATTAAGAAACTGGAGAATGATGAGACTGCTGGTATGGATGGTATCACCACTGAAATGATTAAGAGCGGTGGCGGATATTTGTTTGTGTCTCTGAGCGATTTTATGAATACGTGTGCTGTGCATGGTGAAGTTCCAAATGATTAAAGGCGATTATCGTCCCAATATACAAGGGAAAGAGTGATAAAGGTGACTGTGCTAATTATAGAGCGATTAGCCTACTAAGTACCGTGGGCAAAATATTTACCAAAATATTTCTGGAGAAGGTCATGGGAACAAATCAGGAAAGGATCTGGGAACTTCAATGTGGATTAATGCCACGGAGATCATGTTTGTTTGATATTAAGCAGGGCGTTAGGCAAGGCTACGTTATGTCCTCCTGGATGTTCAATATGTACATGAACAAATGTCTAAGAATGGCTCTCTGAGACGAAAAAGGTGTTGATCTCGGGACAGAGAAAATACGTGGACTGGCGTTTGCAGATTATAAGATTGTTACAGCAGAATCAGTCGACGATTTGCAGAGAATGATGAGGAGACTGGATGCCAGCATGAGGAGTATGGTTCTTAAGATTGACGCAAATAAAACAGAAATTATCGTGTTTGAACGAATGGGTGAGAAAACAGTATGCGACATCGCCTTAAACGAAGAGAGGATAGAACAAGCTGATGAGTTCGTATATCTTGGAAGATTGTTTACTGCTGACCGAAAGATTGATGCAGAGATATCCAAATGTATAAACGAGGGTAGGAAGATTATCGGCAGTGTACAAGCTATTATTAGAAGTCAAAATGTAACGAGTAAAGCTAAAATTGCAATATATAACTCTATGCTTGCACCCACAGTGTTGTATGGTAGCGAGACCTGGACGTATCAAGAAAGGATAGGAGCAAAGTGAATGCGGTTGGCATGCGGCTCATGAGGAATACGAGTATGTGCGGTAAAACACTAATGAACAAAGTCAATAATGAGTGAATTCTCAAAGAATCTGGTGTAGAAGAAACACTGTTTGACAAGAGTGAAAGAAATTTGCTGAGATGGTTTGCTGATTTTGAGAGGATGAGTGAAGAACGTTTAACGAATCAAGTATATTTAGGTAAATTGAGTGGTAGCGTACCCAGAGGTAGACCGGAGAAAGAATGCTTGAAATGTGTGAATGAGACCTTGAATCGAAAGGATATTAGAAGTCGTAGAAACATAAGAGCGAGCATGAATCGATGTATGGATGTAACGGAAGCAAAAGATGTATGCAAGGATAGGCATGTATAGAGAACAATTGTTTATAAAGAGAAAAGTGATGCCTGAAACGAAAGATTTTGGATACTAATGGGCTCGCATGAAGAAACTTTCTTAGAGGATTAGTATAATGGCTTTGCGAAGCTCTTCACTTGGGGTGATTGCTAGAGAGTTCGATCAGCGACTCGTATCGGAGCGGTGTGGGATAAGTGTGTCGTTTGAATGAACAACACGCGACTTGGTGATTGATCTAAAACCCATCCCTTCTTCCACACATCCCTTACTTACCCATACCATATAAAGTCCTTGATCCTCGGTAGTATAACGAAGCTAGAACCGAAAGAGGTACGCTTACCCCGAAAGCGATTTGGGTTAATGGTATAATAAATAAATTCTAAGTCAGGGTCAAAAATATTATGTTCGGATTTGAGTGGAGGATGAAACTAGGATATATGCTGAATCTATCGATAGCATACGCACACAGTAAGCCCCAGGAAAAATTCTATCTTCAAATTGGATAAAAACGCTGCAGCAAACTCATCCACTCAAGGACAAAATTTATCTGGCGAAAGATAAAAATTTATCTGGCGAAAATATTTATGTCGCGTGTGTGACATTGTCAAGTGATACTTCGATTTAGCCTAACACCTCCCTATTGGAAAAATCGTGGGCGATATACTCGTGTAATTTTCGGACAGGATTTGCACGAAGGAATCCGCGAGGATCAATTGCTTGACTCACGGATTTCCTAGAGAAATTCAAAAATCCTCGTGGGATTCATCGTGTTAATCGTGTCCGAAAATTACATGACTATTTCACCCAGGATTTTTTCAATAGGAAGGTGTTTGACATCGAAGTGTCGACAAATATCACGCATGTGACATAAATATTTTCATGAGATAAATTTTTATCTTTAGTCAGATAAATTTGATCTTTGAGTGGATAAATGTGCTGAAGCGTTTCCATCCAATTTGAAGATAGAATTTATTCCTGGGGCTTACTGTGCATGTTCCTAAAACTGGATAAACTGGAGTCCAAGACCTGGGTACATAAATTAATGTGTCAGACATTTGATATAATACAGTTCAACATAATATAGAAAATTTCGCGTTTTGGACATACTTTATTCGAATGCGAAGCGCAAGACATGTGATGAGAATGTATTCATTAAAGTCGAAGGAGCCTTAATAAAAAAGAATTCACAATCATCAAATTACAAATGCCAATGTTTTATCCATTAATTTCAATAGGTCTATGCAAAAATGTGGAGGAAGTAAAAAAACCGAGCGCGTAACGCGAGGTAAATATATTCTCGAGCGCGAAGCGCGAGATCCAACAGACGCGCACCCTGGGCGCGCTTGAATTTGCGAGCAAAGCAAGCTGCGCGCGCAGCACGCGATGTGAATGTGCCCGCGCAGTGGTCAGATTTTATTAAAATCCTTTCTTTGATATTTATTTATTTTTATTTATTGAAATAATTATTTATTCAAATTTCTGGAAAATTTTTATAAAAGTATGTAAACATAAAAAATTGTAGCACTTGCTTTTAATGAAAAACTCGCCTTTTGAATGCTTTGCATATGATAAGCATTACGATAAGCTTTCGAAGAAGAGAGTATTCCGTTCTAAACAAGTGTTCGAAATTTTTATATTTACGTAATTTATAAAATTTCACCAGCGAATCGAATACATAAACTTCTATTAGATAAAAGTTGCTCACAAGGGAAACCATGAATTCTTTTTTGGTATCAATAATTTTTTTAATGACAGGTGTGAGTGAAAGTTGTGTATCAGTTTGTCAAAGCAGCAAGATCCGCTTTTTGGCTATTTCCAATAAAAACGACTTTGAAATTTGTTTTCATATCTTTTTTCGCTTTTTATTCATTTTTATTTATTGAAATGTTTATTTACTCAAATTTCTAGGAAAATTTTACAATACTATGTAAGCATAAAATGTTTTAGTACTTGTTTTCAATGATAAACTCACTTTTTGAATGCTTTGCATGATAAGCATTACGATAAGCTTCCGAAGAAGCGAGTTTTCCGTTCAAAACATGTGTTCTAAATTTGTATATTCACGTAATTTTATAAAATTTTACCAGTGAATCAAATAAATAAACATTCAAATAAATAAAAACGAAAAATAACCTTAGTTTCGATTCAACCCCTGAAAATTTTTCAAAATGGCAGACTTGTGAAGACTACGAAATTCCGGTGGATTTAGATGCAAATTGTTATTTAAGAACTGCGAAAGCAGATTTTGAAAAAAATGCTGATTTTTCAGCAAAAATCTTAATCAATTTCCCGATACTGAATTTATAAGCATTAAAAAAAAAATTGAAATCGTCAGAGTGTATCTCAGTCTGAAAATATCATAAAGAACTGGAACATTTCAGTCTTCACAAGTACAACATTTTCAAAAACCTTTAAAAAATACTTCCCAAAACTTTAAAACAGAATATTTCTCTAACTTCAAGTGAACTAGAAGGATTTTAATTTAAGAATTTGGAAATTACGAAACTTACACGGTTTTAAGAATTGTTCATTTTTGAAACTTTGTAAATTCTCAATATTTTAATTATGAATTTACTAACAAAGTGTTGGTTTCTCAGTAGAGATTCAAAATAATACATATTGATGCGTTCAACTGTATGCCCTTTAAATTCCAAACCACGCAGATTCATACAATCCAATTTAATCAATTTTACGTTCTAATTTTCATTTTTAAACGCTTAATGCGCATTTTTTTTAATTCTTTGAGATTGAATAAATCTAATTCAAAATACTTTAATTTACAACACTTTTAGTTCGAAGTTGTTTAATTTTGAAAAACTAATTCTGATATCTTTCAACTGTAAAGTTTCTCCAATAAGAGAAATCCAAGTTTAAAGAATATAAGTATAAAAAGAAATTGTCCAATGACGTTTCGGAATTCTACCAAATTCTGGAAAATGTAAAAAAAAAAACAATCTGATGGGAGAATCGGTCCGATTCCGTCACTCTATTGTACAAATTCTGAATAAAATAGAATGGAAGGAGTCAGAACAAATAAAGTTTTTCCTTATGAATACCAAGTTCAAAGAAGTATTTTAATTCAATCAAAATGGATATTATTTTTAGAAGTCAAATTTTTGTCAATTTCAAATTTGTGATAATTATATTAGATGAAACTTGCTCACATTGTTTTTGTTTTTTATTCATATTTATTTATTGGAATGTTTCTTTATTCAATTACCTAGTAGAATTGTGTAAAAATAAAAATTTTAGTACTTGCTTGTAATGGAAAAATCGCTTTGTTAATGCTTCGCGCGATAAGCCTTACGATAAGGATTCGAAGAAGTGAGTATTCCGTTCAAAACAAGTGTTTAAAATTTGTACGTTTACACAATTTTATAAAATTTCACCAGAGAATTGAATAAATAAACATCTCAGTACATAAAAATGAATGAAAAACAAAAAAAGGGAAGACGAAATCGTCTAGATTTTTAATTTATTAATGAAAAATCATCCAGGGCAACCAGTTTCATAATTTTCCCTAATAGAGTTGCGAAACCTATACCTACCATTAATAACATTGTTCATTCTTCATAAACTCTCTTGCTTTTTTGTTTATAACAATAGTTATAAATGCAGACCCTCAATGACCCTCAAAGAGGCAAGAATGCGCCTATTCACAAATGAATTTTTGTTACCCGAATTTAATTGTTGGGACTGGCAGTATTGAAAAAAAAAGATCATTTTAAAAATGACTTTCTCTTCCTCCATTATGTGATTGATTAATCATCTTATTACCTTATTGATTAAGTGTATTTGGCTTCATAAAATTTTTTTCGAATCTCGCATGGTTTTGCTGTAAAATGAAATTCTGAATAAAATTTTTCACGAATAAAACAAAAACTATGCACCTTATCGAAAAACTGTCTGAAGAAAATTGGTAGATCCTTTTGATATGAATAATTTTACTTTCCGTCATTTTTTTCGCATCTCATATAGTTTGACCGAAAAATGAAATTTATCATTTTTAATACCATTTTTCACGATTTAAGATGAACGATTTTGTTTCCTAACATTATTTTTGTATCTTGCATAGTTTGGCCAGAAAATTGATTTTTTAATTTTTTAAAAAGCATTTTCGATAGATAGAACCAGAACCGTTGGTCAAAAATGGCTGGTTAATGAACTCGTTCTTTCTTTTCAGGCCTTAAAAAAGTGAACCAAAGCTCAATCCAATCCAATCAGTCTTTTGAAAGTTGTCGTGTCTACAGATTAAAGACTACAGACTGCAGACAGGCAGACAGTCACCTTCGTAAAAATCGTTTTTTTCTGACTCAAGGGGTCTCAAAACGTGGAGATTCGATGAAAACCTATCTAAGCTAAACATTATAGATTATATCGTAGACTAAAAATAGTACTTAACATAATAAAAGTAGCACATTAGGTATCTAACAAAACCTACTTTATTCTATAGTATTATTACAAATTTTCGGCTTGTACATTCGTCTTACAAAAACAAAACATACTTATACTTTATTCGACAGTATTATTCTGTAATATTTTTAATCAACAAGATATTATTTTTTAGATGAAAAGAAATGATTCCGCAGTAAAGAAATTTTTTTTGAATATCTGTGCGTAAAATTAATTCTACGACATCCAAATAACAATCTTTTGAAAGTTTACATGCTGGCGTTGAATCCGCCTATGTTGAAATTATATTACTAAACGATTTAAAGAATGTGTAGCTCCAAAGTCCAAGGTTTTTCCAGCCAAATCATCGGTTCGAAATCTTGCGTTCAACTCATTGCGAAATCTAGTAAATTGTTCTTAAACATTTTTCAAATTGATAAAATCAAGAGCACATCATACTCTTAGAATCTGGGTCAAGGACACGAATAAATATTACGTGTTTGCTGAGTAATCGTAAAACATGTTTACCCGTGGAATGGAACTTTTTACGAAGCTAAAATTTCGAGATTCGTCGCATGCGTTAATTTTTTATCATAATCATTCTTTGGAAAAATAAGTATTTGACCTTCATAAATAGAGGTAAAAAATAATTTTTTTTCGAATTTCGACCTGTAGAAGACAACATTTTTTTTATTGATTTAAAAAGAGTTACAAATCGCTGAAGTCGATAGTGCCCACAAAAAAATCTAAAATTTCTCCTTCTCCCCCTCGATAAATATTTGTCTTAATGGATATATTTTTTTTCCCAAAAATTTCCATTCAGTAGAACTACACTTTGCTGAAGTTTGTGTCAATCGGAGAACTTTGGTTTTTTAGGTGGGGTCACTTCATAAATAATGCCCCATATGAACTTCTTCTTGAATTTTGAAAAGCTAATCATTGTTTTTTTATCATGCTAATATTTATTAAGAGTTATTCGCTTTTTATTAATAACCAGGAAAGAATTTGTCTAAATTATTTTATTCAAATGCAGCAAAAATGCTTCAAATAAAAAAATTTATTATTTGATTTTTTAAATATAAAATGGAGCTCCCTGCTTTTGGATCTGACGTTGCATCTGATAACCGACATATCTTGTATTTTTAGCTTCGCAGAAGTTTCCATTTCAGGAATAAGTATTTTTTATGATTACTTAGAAATCATGCATTGTTTATTCATGTTCTTGGTTTTGGATTTAAAGAGTAAGATTTGCACTAGTTTTTATGAATTTAACAAATTTTTGGGAGTAACTTTATAGATTTGGCGATGAGTTGCATGCGCAAGATTTCACAAATTATGATTATGACGCGAAAGCTTCTGAACTTTCAAACGCTAATTGAGCTACAAGCTTTTGCATCTATGAAATGATTCTTTCATTCTAAAACATATTTTTCTGAATTTATGTATATTTATCAGTCAATACTGTATGAAAATTACGTTGCATTTTTCCTATTTATGGTTTTGGCTGTTAATAATAATATAACAGAATTACTGTAGGATAAAGTATAAAATTTGTTTTTGTAAGGCTAATATATTGTACAAACCAAAAAATTATAATAATACTATAGAATAAAATAGGTTTTGCTATACACTTGATTTCTTACTTTTATTATTTAAAATATTAATTTAAGCCTACGATATATGTGTAATTTTAAAAAATCAATAAATATCTTGCACTTTTACATCCCAGCTAAAAAATAGAGGATATCTGTATAAAGTAAGAGAAAATATAAACGTCAGTTTGAAATCACATCCTTTTCATGGAAGGAGCAACTGAAGATCCCTTGGGCGCAATTCATGCTAGCCGAAAACTACCTAATTTTACGGCTTTAACCCTGGGTGCAACTCAGGGTTTGCGCCCGTCGTGACGACCCTTGCAAACTTTAAACTTTAAAGTTTAAATTCTTCATCACAGGTCAAGTACTTAGTGAAGAGCGTGAAGGGCACACACACAAACGCAGAGCACATTCTCTGACATAATCGAGGCAAGAGATATATTTTTGGATATATTTTTTCGACAGAAATATATCATCATTATCTTTCCTTTCAGTTTTCCATGTATGAAATTTTCATGCTCGGAAATTTTCATGTATGGAGTTCTCCATGGCATCCATGCTGGCTGCGCCGCCCCTGGGTCTAATATAAAAGATTCCAGCATATACTGATCTAAAAAAACAAAACTTCCTCATTTTGCTTATTTTTCATCCTCCGATTATAAAAAAAAAACAATCATTGTAACATGGGAAATTTTATTTTTCAATGAACATCTACATGACAAGACCTTCAATTTCAGTCGTCTTGGAAGACAATCAAACTAAAAAAATATTCCAGTTTTAAACCTCTGATAACAAAAAAACATCGGTATAAAATAGCAAATTTTATTTCTTAACGCACATTTACATGCTAAGACCTTCAATTTCAGCCATCTTCGAAGGAAATCTGATAATTTTTATGGTATGATAAGACCTGTACAAATAAGTGCGCTCGTTATTAATGTACGTGATGTACTAACATTTCTAAATTTCATAGAGTATATAAAAAGTGTACATTTCCTAAGAACTTTAAATTATAAATTTGACAAATTTCGAGTTTCAAATATTGTAAATAAACTTCGAAATACTTTTGTTTAGAAGGTATCACTTTACCCATCTCAAATTTAACATCAGCTCCAATCTTGAATTCTTGTATTCAAATATTGCTAAATGTTTCAATTTCCAAATTTTCAAATTATAATTTCTTATAGTCATAAATGCTTAATTTTCAACCTGTCGCTTCTCTTTGTGTGTGAATTGATCAATTTCTAAGGTGTGAATTCGAAATATTTAAGGATTCTAATTCACAATTGTTCAGTATTCATCGTTTTAAACCGATTTTGTTTGACTATGGATACTTAATTTTTTAATTTTCTACTTTTGAGAGTACTTATTAATTGCTAAATTTTTAACCTAATGGTCCTCTTTCAATTTCGAATATTTTGATTATAAGCTTGTTTACTTCATAAGGCTTCAGATTAAAAATTGTTACGTTTTAAGCATGTTAATTTTCAAGTTCATTAAATTTTGAATAATACAATTTAAACTAGTCAATTTGGAAAGGCTTACACGATATAAGCATTCCATACAAAATACTTCCCATTTAAAATTTTTCAATCTTGTATAATGTTTCAATTAAACATTTTAAATTTCGAAGGCCAAAATTTCAAACTGCCCAATTTTGTAAAACTCTCAGTTTAAAATTATTACCTTTTAAACTACCTATAATTTCAAAATTTTAATTTAATTAAATCTGAGATATTCAGTTTGCAATTTTTTTATTTTACATGCTAGACATATTTTGGAATTGTTCAATTTTTAAAACTTTGAGTTTTATGTGTTCGATGCCCTAAGCCCGGTAAAATATGCCCGCCCCTTTATCCCCTATTAATTACTCTTTTTACATACACATGTAAGTATTAGGAACGCAAATTAAAATTATAAATTGCATTTATTTTTTCAAAATTTTTATTTTACAATTATTTTTCAAATATTTTGTACAATATTTGATTACTTATAATTATAATCAATCTTCGGATTATTTCTAGAAAAACATATTTACAGGGTCAATGTTCTAACAGTTGTCTCTTACGAGCTTTAGAACTAGCAAATTATTATATGAGTTTATCGTGCGATTTTACTAATTTCCTTGCTTGAATCTTTAAGGGATGTTAAAACAATTCTCAAAATTAATTCAACGACTCTGCCTGCTAGTATATGTTTATCTTGTTCATTGTGATTCAATTTCCGATCCCAATTGTATAATAAAAAAAATCTCTCGTGATTTTTCTTTTCAGGAAATGTTGATTTCCTTCCTTGAATCTTTAAGGGATGTTAAAACAATTCTTAAAATTGATTCAATGACTCTGCTTGCTAGTATATGTTTCTCTTGTTTATTGTGATTTAATTTTCGATCCCAATCGTATAATAAAAAAATCTCCCCTAATTTTTCTTTTCAGGAAATGTTGATTTCCTTCCTTGAATCTTTAAGGGATGTTAAAACAATTCTTGAAATTAATTCAACGACTTTTCCTGCTAGGATATGTTTCTTTTTTTATTGTGATTTAATTTTCAATCCGAATAGTATTATCAAAGAATCTCCTGTGATTTTGCTTCTTAGGAAATGTTGACTTCCTTGCTTGAATCTTTAAGGGATGATAAAACAATTCTCAACATTAATTCAACCACCCTGCCTGCTGGTATATGTTTATCTTGTTCATTGTGATTCAATTTCCGATCCCAATTGTATAATGAAAAAAATCTCTCGTCTTTTTTCTTTTCAGGAAATGTTGATTTCCTTCCTTGAATCTTTAAGGGATGTTAAAACAATTCTTAAAATTGATTCAA
>JAUMHM010131146.1:5214-18815 GCA_032362435.1 Melikaiella ostensackeni
GTACGACTTGCGTATTTCGTCAGTACTTGTCGAAAAAGTCCCACTTCTCTCCCTTCGTGCATAATATACTATTTAATTACCGAATTTAGTAGAAGACGTGTAATAGGCTTTTTTCGCGTATGTAGTTTCATTTTAACCAAAACACAACGTAGGCCCTTTTTTGACAAAAAGCTGAGATGATTAAGCACATCAGATTTTTTAATTGCATATTTGTGATTATGGGTAATTTTTTATATCCGGCAATGGTGAAATTCACCTAAGCGACAATGTCATTTAAGTAGGGTTTTCCTTAGCACGGCAGTATAGTCAAAAATCGTATATACCGCACTAGGCTTCAGAAAATGCATGATAATCTAGTTTTTCACGGAGGTAGTATAAAAACATCTATTTCAGAAACTAAAAAATAACAAAATAAGAGTTGTACCCCAAATTCAGCGTAATTTACGATATTATCTTCTGACATTCATAAAAAAATAATACTCATTTGTAAAAAACGGTCAAGCGTAAACTCTAAAATTCCCGTTTAGAAGCAAAAATATGAAACTTTTTACCGACAGGAACGGAATTTAGGAGTGAGGTTTAAATAAATCGAAATTTTTTATAAGGTTTTTCATAGCCACGGGCAGAAACCCTTATCACGCCTAGTCTCGTTTCATTTCAACCCAAACAACTCCTAAAAGTGGCAATATCTTCTTTATAATTAGGATGCAAATTCCAGCTAAAGCACGCTGTGTTACAACTTCCTCAAAATCTTCGAAAGCTCTGATATACCTCAAGCAGCCTGACCTGCACTAAGAACACAAGATATCTATTTTGTTGAGAAGGATGTTGCATACATTTTATTCAAAAGCTGGACTACTGTGAATAATCTCGCGCTGAACATTATTGGATTTTGCCCATGTTAAAGCGTAATTTTCAAATTCAACTAGCATGTGTGCAAATAAGGTATTCACTGTGCCAAACAACAGATGCAATTCAGGTGGAGGGATGATTTCGAGGAATATTTATCTACATTACTGCTCACAACTGGAGGATGTACACAATCGAGCGTCCGGATTGCACAAGGACCTTAGCGCGTGGACTCAGCCAGCCTAGTAGGCAAGAGAGGGGATAACGTATTGCTACGGACCGAGTTAATTGGACAAATAATTTTAAAACTGCCGTCATTTCGTTAATAATTATCGGATCGTATTGCGTATTGCATAAAAAAATTCATAAGTCTTGAGCGCTTCCAACAAACCTAATTAAATGACTTATTTTTCATATTTTCGATTTTTCAAAAACACTAAAATTTTTTATAACTTTGAGGTGAAAATCTCAGTTTTAAATTTCAAAATAGACCGAAATAAACAATATCAGTTAAGTTCTTATACATTTGAGTATAACATATCCAAAAATCTAATGGATTGGTTTGTATTAACAGCAATGACGAGCATAAATAAACGAAGGCTCGGTTTTGAAAACATTGCACTTTCATTTATCTGGATTTCTATTCCACTTTCGACCGTTCTTTTCAGTCGCATTTTCCTCCACTATGTTCTCCGTTATTAATCAACTTATATCTAATATACAGGATAGTTAAAAAAGTATAGAAATTCATATAAAATTTTTAAAAAATACCGACGTGTGCTGATTGTCATGGTGAACTAGAGACGAACACACGTTAACTAACAAGCTGTTGCAACTATTTTGTCTCCTGCATGTAAACAGAAGGCGATCGCCAATACTGTCTCAGTCACTCTCAATCGACGCACATAGCAAGGCATTTTTTTTACACGCAGCGTCGAACTGAGCCTTTGCTTATTTATGCTCGTCATTGCTGTTAATACAAACCAATCGATCTGAATTTTATAAATAAATGTATAAGAACTTAGTTGATATTGTTCATTTCGGTCTGTTTCGAAATTTATAACTGAGGTTTTCACCTCAAAGTTATAAAAAGTTCGGGTGTTGTTGAAAAAACGAAAATATAAAAAATAAGTCATTTAATTAGGTTCGTTGGAAGCACTGAAAACTCATGAGTATTTCCATGAAAAAACTAACACGATACTATAATTATTAACAAAATGACGGTAGTTTTCAAATTATTTGTTCAATTAACTCGGCCCGTAGCAACGCGTTCTCCCCTCTCTTGCTTACTAGGCTGTCTGAGTCCACGCGCTAAGGTCATTGTGCAATCCGGACGCTCAATTCTCACTACCACGAGGTTTTGTAAGCGAGAATGTTGCAGTCGTTGGTTTCCGTCCTACTTCATTTATCTTTTCCTTTACTAGAGATGAAATCACCTGCTTTTTCAGTTTCGGACTCGATTCTCAAATGCATTTTTTCACATTGCTTAGTCGAGACGATAAGTTGCATTTATGAGATATTCCTCTTGCAAATAAGGCAAAACAGTAGCTACAACGCTCTTGAAGAGACGGCTTTCTTGCGGTAGCTGAAATAAGAAACGCAGTTATTGAAATGCGTTTGAATGGTATAATTTATATTGTACTTGAACCCATTTTTGTTGGTTTTCATTAAAGTTGAATACTTACATTTGATATCATGATTTCAAATATCCCCAAGTATCTTCTCACGTTTAGGTAAATTTTTTCCCTTTCCAAAGTTTTCAAACTTCAAAATTCGTGGCATTCGTGCAAGATGACGAACTTGACAATCACACGGGACATTGCTATTTGATTTCGTGATTTTTTTCAGAGGATTTAAATTCATTCAACTCAGTTTGTAAGGTATTTATGCATGTTTACCGATTGCTCATGAGTTAGTTTCTAAATAAAAAGAAAATTTTTGAGTAAGAAAAACATATTTTTTTACTATAAGTATAAATTGCGCACTTTTGTCATTTAATATAGTGTTTCTGCGTTTCATAAATGAAAAAATGAAAAACTGCGAAAAAAATTCAACCTTACTTACAAAAAAAATTGTAAGAAAAAATTTCAATTTTGAAATTAAATTTTTTCGAAAATGAGTCTAACGATCTTCTTATGTTTTGTTTTAAAATACTTGTTACCCATCTTAGAAACGAAAAAAAACTAAAACTGAAGAGGGCAAGATTGTTTGAGTTGAAATGAATCGCAGCTAGGCGTGTTATGGTTTCGGGCTGGTGTCTGTCCGTCGAATAAAAAAGAGGAATGAGTGGAAATGAAAGGAAGTATTAAAAGTGAGGGGTTGTGGTTCAGAAAAGTGAAGTTAGGGGGATGAGAGAAAATGAGAAAAAATGAGGGAAAGTTAAGGAAAGGGAAAGAACTGAGGGAAAGTAAGGAGAGATGAGAGGAAATTATGTGGCTTGAGGGGAAGTGCGGAGTGGAGAAATGAGGAGAAGTGCGAATGGAAAGGGGGAAGGGATATTCATAATACTTTTTTAACGACTTAACACACTACTCAACCCTTCTTGTAGGCACCTGCCGCCTACTTTCACCAACTTTTTCTATCGAGCACCCCACTATGTGCAATAGTTAGTATTGAAATTCATCCATTTTTACTTCATCTTACAGAATTGAGTTCACAGGCCGTGGAAATACCTACTGATCGTCATGTGTACCTTCCAGCTATCCGTTATTTTGAAGATCTAGCAGATAATCTTGTACAAATAATGGACGAATATATTCATGTTAGGACATATGGGGGCTTCATGGTTGGAATAATCAACGGTCATCACGATCTTCCAATGTTTGATGCGGAGCTGCGAATGGTTTTTGTCCAACTCAATTCCAATGATATTGTTCCAGTGTATCCTCATCATGTTGACATTGCTATTCTATTTCGTTTTGAGGAACCGCACAGGCTGCGTTCGCTTACGCGTTTGATTAACCCTTAATTCAAAGCAAGGAGAATTTCAAATTATAAAGTATGATATGTTTTCTGATTCGAAGTAGTATTAAAACGTTACAATCAGTTGACAAGTATATCAAAATGTCTCTGATATTTTGACCTCCAATGTAGTAGTAATATGCAGTTGTCAATCATTTCTAAAATTTTAATCCATCTGCGAATGTAAAATGAGTAGGAAGTGATAATTCTTGTCCATTATATATTTTATGTTTTTTTTTCAAATTGAAGGCACAGGACACAAAACATATCGTGAGAGTTGGGAGTAACATAAACTATTTCATTATCGCTTGCGCGAAAAGCTCGTTAGGATTTTGGATCTGATTGTTACGCAACTTAAAGAACGTCTGATGACCGAATGTCCATCTAGTAGTATGACTTACCATGGAATGAGTAATCAATTAAACATTCTATGTTCATGTAAGATATTGTCTATGGCATTTCCTATCTATGTATTCGATCCATCGAGATCCAACTTTGATTTAATAAATGAATATATGAACGTAATTTTACATCTGTCAAAAAGTGTTTATCCGATTCCTGACATTTTCATTTTTAAAAAAATTATCTTTGACACTTAAAGACCGAAAATAAATCCACATGATCCATTCAGTTCTAACACCTAAAAAATGATACTTCATATTTTAGATGGAAGAAAAATGAATGTATGTGATTCCTTTCCTCTTGGACTTCGTTGGAAAGTTCCCCGATAGGTATTACGAAAAAAGCAATGACTTTTGCACCGTGAATGTAAATTTTGTGTACTGAAGCAGGCATAAAATGCCAACTGTAGTGTTTTACATGAATGTCGGCAGTTTCAGTAGCAAGGTTATGAAATAACTCGGGGTCAAGTGCTTTACTGCATGCAAAAAAGTGCAGAATAATGTTTAAATTCTTCAGCAATTGTTCATCAATTCCTGTCATTTCAGAGATTGTTTCAAAATTTTCTAAAAATTTCCCTGCTGTGTTCCTATCGTTAGTAGAACCAGCTCCCTGTACGATCAGACCGAAACGTTTGCGAATCTCATATTGTAAGGTTCGTTTTTCTAGGATGACTGTTCCACCAGAAACATTCACAATCATTTGTTATTAATTTTTACACTTGGAAAGAGTTAGGTAAACATGAAAACTTCGGAACTTTTTTACACATTTTTGGCACAAATTATTCTTGTTCGGTAGGGAAAATGCTTATATCTACATGTCAAGTAATTTTAATTTCTTTCAACAATTATTGTTTGTCCAGAAATGTGCGCTTTTCCTATAATTCATGAGACGGTACAATTTCCTGCGATCAATGATACTGATAATCAACTTCAATGATAATATTTCTTCTTTCAGTATATTCTACTCCAACAGTAAATAATATACTTACAAAGAGATGATGACAAGGTGAAAATACGTCGAAATCTATTGGGTACATATTTATTTATTTTTCTGGTATTAGGCAATTGTATACGAGATACTAGCAATGAGCAAGTATTATGAATGAATTCAAAATTTCGTGTATTTCGTTTATATAGGAACACTATTATTTTGCATACAATTATTGCTAGACACATTCTTCCCTTTTGCTCACCCAACTCTAAACTTTGGAATTTTCGAGAAGATTTCTTATAGCACTCAGATGGCTGGAAATTTCGAAGCCGCCATCAAAGTAACTGTATGCAGAAGCTAAAAAAATTTTCATCGATGTAAATCGTATTCTAAGGGGGGTTGGGGGAACGGAACTTGTGACTCAGAATATTACAAATTTCAAATTGTATATTGTACAACTGTACAAATTTTTAATTGTATTCTTATTACAATTTTCAATTTTAAACTGAATAATATGAAGCAGGCTCCTAATTTGACATTGCAGAATTCTAAGAATTCGAAATTATTCAATTTTTACTGGTGGCAATATTTTAAATTGAAAAATTTCAGTTTTTCCTCATAGGAGTTAAGTTTTTCAAGATCTGAAGATTCTAAATGAAAATTGTTTAAGTTTTGTATGGTTTTAAACGAGGAGCTTTTCACTTCTGAAATCCCTTCTCATCGCGCGATCCAGGAATTTCAATAAATAAAGTAATCCTACTTTTTGGGATTTATAGAGTGTCTCATACTTTTTAATTTTAAGTAATTATCTTCAAGGTATTTTCTCATTTTTGAAGCTTTGAATATTAATTTATGAAATTGTTGAGGCTACTATTTTGAAATTTGAAAAAATTTTCCACATTTCATCTGAAACAGTGTTTAGTTTTGGAGGTCTTAAAATGTAACGTATTCATATTAGATAAAGCTTCAAATCAATGATAAATTATGCGTTATTTTCTTCACTTAAAAATAGACCAAAAATTGTAAAAAATGTAAGTATTTTTGCAAAAATCTTATTCTCGTAATTTTAATATTTTCAATGATGCCAACTTGATTTGCGTAGGAGATAACTCGTGCTTAATAGAATCCTGTCTTTAACAAACAATTATTTAACTTTGGATTTTTCGTGATCGAACCCCTCCCCCCCCCTGTTCGTTAATTTTTCGGAAAAAGAAAATCCCTATGTTTTCAAATTGGTCAATACTAACTCATGGCATCGGTATTTCAGAATTTACATGGGGTTTAAGTGGGAAAAGCTTATTTATCGAAGAAATGGATTAAAAAAGTACTCGTTATTAACTTTTTGTAAATTGAAGCTTAGTCACTTCCTAAGAAATGTTCAAGGAATGATTTCCACCTGATAACTTCTAATTTTGACTCTTCCAAACCCCTTGAATCATGTCCGGAAAACACTCCAGAATGCAAAATAGCAGTTTTATGTAAAATTTATGGTAAAAACGGTATTTGTCTAGAATTTTCTCAACATGATATATTTTTTTAGATAAGTAAAAAATCTCCAAGTAATTTTTAAACTCATTTTAAATTTTGAATGAGTAAACAATGAATGAATTTTGAGAGCAATATTTTTTCTTAAAGATATTTGGAAATTATTTACACAACATTTGTGCTCTGTACATCGAGAAAAGTTATTATTCTCCTGGATTTTCATTAATGACACAAGTAACGTATTTCAAGAGTAAGATTTTTTAGTTTGAGACATTTTTTAATTATCCAAACAAATGACAATAATTTTCTGGCAGCTCTTCATAAGGCATGTGGAGAGAATTCTTTTTTTTCGAATCTCCTACACTATGTCGCTCATCAGTCAGCATTTCCTTATCTCAGGACATATACCCTAATGGTTTAAACAATGATCATTTGTTTCAGCAATTAAGTTTGGTTTCTCTAATGAAAGTAGTTATTTTTTCTCAAAATCGCCCCCGTAGATTTATGGAATCTGTGAACTTAAAATAATTTGTAAGTAGATCGTTACTAATAACCAGTATATGAAGGGACCAGGACAGAGAGTTTCGAAAAAATTAGAATTTTATTCACCTTTCCTATGAAAAATTGCAAGTAAATTATTATTAATTATTTCAATAATTTTCAAATATCCTAAAGAGAGAGCATTACTCTTAGCATTCGTTAATTGTGTCCTCAATTCCAGTAAATTATAACTTCATAATGAATAGGGGAAGAAATTTTTTAAGCAAACAAAAATTGTTTGAATAATTGCCAAGTATCCTTAGCGAAAAAAAAATCCTCTCGACATTTGTTATTTATGTCACTTATCCCAAAAATTAATAACTTTTCACGATTGACAGAGGAAAGAAATGTTTAAATGAATAGTAATTTTTTAAAATGTAAAATTTGTTAAAAACTACTTGGAAAATTGTCACTTATCAAATGAAAACTAATCACTTTGAAAAAATAATAAAAATACCGTTTTTGCCATGAATTTTACATAATACTGCTATTCTGCATTTTTGGGGTATATTCCGGGCACAATTCAAGAAGGATGGTAGGGTCAAAATTAAAAGTTATTGGGTGGAAATTGTTTACTGAACATTTCTTAGGAAGCAAAGAAAACTTTAATTCACAAAAAGTTGATAACGGGTAATTTTTTCATCCATCTTTTCAAAAACAGAGCTTTTCCCATTCAAGACCCCATTTCAAGTTTAAGCTCCCAGGGGCACGAGTTATTGTTGACCAATTTGAAAAAAATAGACTTTTTCTTTCTCTGAAAAGCGAATAAATTAAAGGGGGTCGGGACGGGGTTCAATCACCAAAAATAAGAAATAAAAATTTTACAGGTATAAATTTGGACCACTCTAACGGTATACTTTTTTCCAACAGTGGATAATATATTTACAAGGGAATGATGGCAAGGTGAAAGTACATCGAAATCTATTAAGTACATATTCATTTATTTGTCTGTCATTGAACAATTGCTTACGAGATATTACCAATAAGCAAGTATTATAGATAAATTTTAATTTCGTCACTTTCGTTCGTTTGAAAACACTATTATTTTGCATAAAATTATTGATAGACACATGCTCATCAGGTTCTAGTCAAATTGAATTAACATTAAATTAGGGGGTACATTACGTGTAAAGAGTGACCAAAAAGAGCAAAAAATAGGTGAAATAAATAAGGAAAGAAAGGAAAAATGCATAACGTGCCGACATTCGTGCAAGTGCCCTTTTTTGCTCATCACCCAACCCCAAACTTTAGAATTTTCGAAAAAATTCCCTGTTGTACCTAGGAGGATGGAAACTTTGATGCCGCCATGAAAGTGCAGAAGCTCGAAAAATTTTTATCGATGTAATGAACTCCTATTCTAAGGAGGGTTGGGGAAATGAAATTTTTAATTTCAAACATTACAAATTTTTGAAGCATAGAATGTTTATTCATGAAATTTTCAAGGATACGACTCAGAAGTTCAAATTTTTCTGAATATTTCACCTAAAACAGTGCTCAGTTTTGAAGATCATGAAAGGAAACGTATTCAAATTAGATAAATCTTCGAAATGATATTCAAGTGAACGTTATTTTTTTAAATTTAGAATTGAAAAAAAATTAAATGTTTTAGTTTATAATTCTGATGATTCGATATTGAAATTGTTCTGTGTATACATACTTATACTCTTAACGGAAATGAAGTAAGGTGAAATAGTTCAGGTGCGTAAATAATTCTTGTTTTTCTGCTTTAAAGAAGTAATTTGTGAATAGGTATGTTGGTAGAGGTGACGTAGTCTATTCACAAGTTACACAAGATTGCTTTCTTATCTTTTTAATAAAGCTGAAGATGTTACTCAACCACTTTGTTCTCTTGAATATTTCTTCTTAGTTACGTTTTCAATTTTTATCATCTTCTTTAATTAATGTATGCAGTCCTAAAGAAATTCATAAACCTTCACTAAGCAGTCAGTAGTTTTCAAATTTCTAATTAGTAAATACTGGATAGGTAAGAATTCACATGGCAGAGAATAACTTCCGGTCAACACAAATATATTGCTGCCCAAGGATTTTCTGTTTCATGTAGTAGTTGTATATATGTTACTAAACAAACTGTCTGATATAAAAATGTATATGAAGATAGGCTCGCAGTCAAGGCTTCTAGCGAAGGAAATTTTTGTTGATCCAACGTTATCTCTGCCAAGTCTTCAATTTAAAAACGTCTGAAATATTCTTTTTATAACTTAGTTAATTAGGGAATGAGGAAAAAATTAAATTTAAAATAAAATTAATCGAATTTGCATCTATCTGCAATGTGAATATTTTTTGCTATGTACGATAACATGAATTTGTGAAGTTGATGGTGGTCGAACAATTTTTGAGAAATTCATAATAAAATATATTTGGGCCATTCCAAAATTTTGGAAATTCCAGCCGAAATTCTGCACGACCATGTCAGAGATTCAATCTTCGTCAGTTTTGCTTCTCTTTTCAAATCTGCATAAAAAAGGCAATTCATAACCGATTTCAAAGTATAATGGCTGAGTTTATGCGTTTCAAAGAGTAGTTTCAGGAAAAATATTTACTACATACGTATGTCAATAAATGAAAAAAAGGCCATCTTTAAAGTTGTCTATAAATTCACTAAATTTCACTGAAGGCTAAAAAGCTACTTTTCATAAAATTCACGATTTTCACATCGACTTAATTGCTATAGTCCAAACTTTATATCCTAATGTTTCTTCCTATTATAAAAATATCTTGTCGCTGCCGCACAGTTGTTATTTGAAATATTTAATAGCACTAAACCAATATTTTCAGGAAGAAATAGAAATAAAAAGACGTTAACTCAAAATAAGAAGACGTTGAACATCAACTCCTAATTGTTTATAACAATTTAATAAACAAATACGAAATCAGGGCATTTTTATTTAGATAGATTTAGTTTTTTCATCAGAATTGGCTATAAATATTTCTAGCTATAAATAGCTAGCTATGAATATTAGCTATGAATATTATCATTTAAAGAACAATATTAATATTTACAGTTGATTCTGCTATAAAAACAAAAATAATTTATTTAGAAACAGCCAAGCAATGCATCTGTTCAAAAAATTTGTTTAAATAATGTACAATTATTGTTTAACTGTGAATTATAACAGCAATAGACTATCTCTGAGATGTTTGTAGTTGAATCTGCTCAAGAAACAGAATTTTTATATTGAAAAATGCTAAAATAATTAATTCGTTAACTGAATTTGTCCAAACAATAAACAACTGATGCCAAAGTGTAAAGTATAACAGCAAGACACATTGGCAACCTACTAGTTATTGATTATGCTGAACACTCGAAACGTATCCACTAAAAAATGGTCTAATAATGCATTTGTTTATGAAATTTTGTTCAAATAATACACGGTTGTTGTTGCAACTATCACAGCAGACGGTCATTGGTGAAATATTTATAGTTAATTCTGATGGAAAAGCTAAATCCATCTAATTGAAAATGCCCTAATTTCGTACTTGTTTATTAAATTGTTATAAACAACTAGGAATTGATGTTCAGTGTGTTTTAATTTTAAGTGAGCATTATTTTTTTCCATTTTTCCCTGGAAATATTAGTTTAGTGCATTTAAATGTGGGATATTAAGAAGACATAACTTTTGTTCACTGATTTGTTTATAACAATAAAAATTCTTGCTTCATTCAACCAATATTGCTGGACATCATTTATGGGAAGCTTTTGACTCGATGTGGATCATTTTTGGTTAAATAAATTTTTTTTGTCTAAATGACAGTCTTGATAAGACAAAAAATTTTTTTTCAATTTTGTTCATTGAATACAAATTTTTTAAGGAAATTTTTCAAAAATGCGCTTGTTTGTGACGATGCGGAATATAACGCCTTTTAATTTCAAATTGCACGTCCAAATTGGATGAGTAGTTTAGTCTGAAAATTGATTTGTCCACAGACGCTTTTTTTCCTACTGTGCGCCCTGGCTCGAATCGGCTATCTAAAAAAACTGCATTATTGTTCCCTCGACAATATTTATAATCATTTTTTATTAATTTGTATACTCATAGTGTGATAGCTAAACATAAAAACGTCAGAACTTTTTTGCACAAATTATTCTGATTCGGCAAGGAAAATGCTACAAAAGTGTTGAGAAATGGTCACTTTCTAGTTATTCTTTGAATACAATTTTCGTCCACTATTTTCACAACGGAGTTAGTGTTGCTTGTGAAAAATTAAAATTGAAATACTAGCAAATACCTCGGCTCAATGAAACTGAATTTTACATTGTAAAAATAGAGTTTCTTCAATTTGATAATCCTCACACATAAATGTGACATTTGTCTACACTCTTGCTCTTTGAAAATCAAATTTCGAATCAAAAATATAATCTAATAAATGTATGTGTAGATAAGTCCTAAAAACATGTATAATTATTGACACAGTATTTTACATGAGTATTACCATTTTTTTAAAATATAGGTTGCAACGCTCTAACAGATCTAGCCGAAGTTATGATAAGGAAAGCTCAGGGTTTTTCTCTGCCATGATATAAAACAAAGTATATTCAAATATAAATAACTTTGGTCAAGAGGAGAGCAATTTTAAAAACGAAATCTGTCATTATTTAAAAATTGGAAGGTTAACTAAAATAGCTCATTCCCTGTGTCCTAAGTTCCGCATGTTATGTAACGGAATTGGTCGATAATATTACGCGTTCAATACGACCAATTTAAAATTTGGAGCATTTTAAGTTGAATAATTTCAATTTCAAAGTCTGTGAGATTAGATATTATTTCAAAACAGAGTATACAAAATTGATCATTTTTGATGTGCAATGGGCATTTCTTCTAGTGAAAATGCAATTTGCGATACGCATTTTACTTGTAATATTCTATCTCATGCAAAATATAAGGTTTTCAAATGTCTTAAACTTGAAGGAGAACAGTTTCCGAAATTATGCAGGAAATCATGAAAAAGTTTCGTCGGCCACTATATATATGGTTTCAAATTTCGGCTGAAGGGACTCGCTTTCAAAGTATTTGGCAACGCGCGATGTCAGAGGAGAGATCGCTTTCTCAAAAAGTACATTCAAAAATTCTGCCTGTTATTTCCACGTGCGAACTTTTAAATATGTTTTAGTGTTCTCGATAATTTTTGATGTGCAGTGGGCATTTATTTTAGTGAGAATGCAATTTTCGATAAGTATTTTACTTGCAATATTTTATCTTATTCAAAACATGAATTATATTCGCAATTAGGAAACTAAGAGATGTTAAAGCTGCTGGTTAGGATGGTATAATGGATAGAGTACTTAAGAGCAGTGGCGGATATTTGTTTGTGTGGCTGAGCGAATTTATGAATATGTGTGCTGTACATGGTGAAGTTCCAGATGATTCGAAAAAAGCGATTATCGTCCCAATCGTGGGAATAACTAAAGAAAGGATCTGGGAGGTTCAATCTGGATTTATGCCAGGGAGATCATGTGCGGATCAGATATTGAGCTTGAGACAGATCATAGAAAAGAGTTTAAGAGTAAACAAAAGAGTCTTCTGTGCATTTGTTGATCTGGCAAAAGCTTCCGATAAGGTGAATAGACCTGAACTTTGGGAAGTCCTGAAAGATTATGGAGTAAATGGTTGGCTTCTGAGAGCAATAAAAGCAATATATGGTATAATGTTAGTCGAGCGAGTGTAAGAGTGAACGGACAACTGAGCGATTGGTTTGATATTAAGCAGGGCGTTAGGCAAGGCTGCGTTTTGTCCTCCTGGATGTTGAACATATACATGGACAAATGTCTAGGAATGGCTCTCTTAGACGAAGAAGGTGTTGATCTCAGAACAGTGGAATTATGTAGACTGGCGTTTGCAGATGATAAGATTGTTACAGCAGAATCAGCCGACGATTTGCAGAGAATGTTGAGCAAACTGGATACCAGCACGAAGAATATGGATCTTGAGATTGACGCAAATGAAATAAAAATTATTGTTTTTGAAAGGAGGGGTGAGAAAACAGTATGCAACATTGCCTCGAACAAGGGGAGGATAGAACAAGTTTATGAAATTGTTTATCTTGGAAGTTTATTTAGTGCTGATGAAAAGATTGATGCAGAGATGTCCAGACGTATGAACGAGGGTAGGAAGATTATCGGTTGTGTACAAGCTCTTACCAGAAGTAATAATGTTACGAATAAAGCTGGAATTGCAATATATAACTCTGTGCTCGCACACACAGTGTCGTATATTATCGAGACCTGGATATATCAAGAAAATGATAGGAGCAAAGTGAACGCGGTTGGCATACAGTTCCTGCGGAATATGTGTGTTAAAACGCTGACGGACAGAGTCAGTAATGAGTGGGTTCTTAAAAAATGTGGTGTAGAAGAAACGTTGTTTGACAAGAGTGAAAGAAATTTGCTGAGATGGTTTGGTCATGTTGAGAGAATG
>JAUMHM010131155.1:0-18815 GCA_032362435.1 Melikaiella ostensackeni
GAAATTTTAGACTTATTCCAGTCTTTATATAATTCAATCTAATCATGAATAATTTAAAATATTGATGTTATTTCATCAACCAGGGTAATTAATTAATTAATATTTTGATGTTTGTGTATCGATTACTGGTCAAATTGATTTTTTGAGAAATGAGAAAAAATCTAAAATCTGGGCCGAGGTAGATTTTTTCTCATTTCTCAAAAAATCAATTTGACCAGTAATCAATACACGAACATCAAAATATTAATTACGTTTTTAGTTGAAAACTTTTTTTTTAGTTGAAAATTCAAGTATTGGTTGAAAATTCATGTATTCCGTAGAAAATTCGTCTTGCGGTAGAAAATTTATCTTTTTCGCTGAAAATTCTTTATGTTTGGTTAAAAAATTCTGCTTTTTGGTTTAAAATTAAACTATTTTGCAGAAAATTTAACAATATATTCATTTTTTTGTCGTTGAAAACACATCCTTTCTAAGTTGAAAATTCAATTATTTGGTGGAAAATTCATGGATTTTATTGAAAATTCGTTTTTCTCTTGTTGCAAATTAATGTTTTAAACTGAAAATTTGACAATTATTCCTTGAAAAGTTATCCTTTCTAATTGAAAATTAAATCATTTGGTTGAATATTTATCTTTTTTCATTTAAAATTAACTTTCTTGTTGTAAATTAATCTTTTCCGGTTGCAAAGTCCACTATTTTCTAAAACTACTAAACTACTACTACTAAAATCTTTTTTTGAACTCATTTGTCTTCTGTCTTCTTGAACTTAAACTTAATCTTAAACTGTTTTGTCTTTTTGGGTAGGAAACACAGGCCCACAAAAAAAAATTTTCTGAGTCTTGGATGGCAATATGATATTCTATGTATTTTTTCCTGCTTAAACCGAATATGCAACCCGTTTAACCCCTCTACGTCAGGATTTTGACATAACCTCAAAAACACCCAATAAACCACTGAAACCGCAAAAATTATTTACCCTGTACCATATTCACCCTCCTTCCCTTCATCTGGTTCATCCTATAACCTCATGGCTCATGGCTAAAAGGGAGCAGAAAGTCAATCAATACTAATCACATAAAAATTTGTTGTTTAGGGACCAAAATTAAAGATTTTTAGCAGAGAAAAATTCACTTCTCATTTGTTTTTCCCTAAAAAAATCACATAGATTGATTAAAAAAAATACAACAAATATCAAATTTTTTTAAAGAAGGAGGCAACTAAACATCATAATTTCTAGGGTACGAACTTTAGCTTGTTATTTCCAATGAAACTTGATTCAGAGTAGGCGTAGGTCATTCTCCACATCTCTTTCGATTAATACATTTTTTCTAAAAATATCTCAGTAAGTTACTTATATTAAAACGCAAATTGGTAAAGTTTTAACTCCACGATTCCACGTCTCTCAAACTATAAACACAGAAAACCATTGGTGTGTGAAATTTCTTGCATCTCATTTTGTACAATGAAAAATTCAATTATTTTTAATAGCAAGTAAACAGTTTTAATAATTATTTTTCAATTTATGATTTTTTAAAATATGCTTACGGCGTTTCTTGGAACAACAAATTGTTTTCTGGTTTCTCAATATTACGGAAGAATGCCGTTAACTCGTTACGGTGCTTTTTCAAATTATTTCAGAGCCAAAAAGCCGGCGAAAAATCTAGAGAATGCCATCAGCTCCAAGTTGACGGTATTCTTGTGAATTTTTATTTGGCGTATTCGGCCGTCTATTTTCTAATTTGCAGTTACGGTCCACTTTCTCGAGTTAATGGTACTCTTGCGAAATAATTCTCGATAATATTTGAGTAAACGGTGTTTTGCTATAATTACGCAATCGTTATTTTCTATACTATTAACAACTTTCAAAAATGGTTTGCATAATTAGATGCATCTTTCCTTCACGATTTCATTGATATAAAAACCACATTTTGCCATTTTTTTGAGTTAACAGTCTTTTTTCAAAACAGGGCAGTATGCTGGACGATTTTTTCCTGGTCTGATTTTCCTCCGGGCTGACTCAAATTGAAGCGCTTGGTATGTGGAATCGCGATAAAAAAAAATGATTTGCTAAGTCATGTTTTAATTTTTTTATATCAGTGGTTAAAAGAGAAGAAAATGAGGGAATTCTGTTTTTTATCGTTTGGAATAACTTCCGAATTCTATAGCCTATGAAATCCATCCTTGAGGAGCGTGCCAACTTCTTTGGCTTGATTTTTTCGTTTTGTTATAAACTTTTCCCTAATGAGCCCGAAAGCAGGTAGGTGGAAGTCTGCTTTCGATTGGTCAGCTTTTTGTGTTCTGTTTTTGGTCATATGAAACGTTGGTATTTACAAATAGACGATTATTTTCAATAGGAAGATCATTGCTTGAGATTAGGGGGCCGTTCAAGAACTACGTCATGCTATTTTGAAAACTTTTTCCACCCCCGCCCTTCTTTGTCACAGATCATCACACAAAGCTTGACCCCCCCCCCAGGGTGGCGTCACAAATACGAACAACCCCACCCCCTTTCAAGTCAGAATTTTTTTCCGATTACATTTCATAAACGCCTGAAATAAAACACAAAACATACAAACATAATATTTTAACAGACTTCGCAGAGCTAAATGCTCTAAAAATAATGGAAATAGGGTGCCTTTTCACGGAAATAGAGGAATAAATTTTTATATTCTCATCAGAGAAGGTATTAGATTTGTGTAAAATTTGACCTCCCCCCCCGTGTTTGTCAAATGTCCACGTTTTGAGACCCCCTGAACCGGAAAAATAGGTTTTTACGAATGTGTCTGTCTGTATGTTTGTATGTATGTCTGTATGTATGTCTGCCTCTGAGCACGATAACTTTTTTAAGAATTAAATAACTGGGTTGGCCTTTGGTACACTCTTTTAGTGTTGAAAACTGAAGGTTACGTTCATTATCCAGCCGTTTTGGATGACAATTCAAAAAGTTGGAACACTTTCAATATTTTTGAGAACATTTTTTTTCCAGATTTAAAAATTCTATGTACGGCTATTCGTAGTACTCAAAAAGTCGAATAATTTATCCTTATGATTTCTTTAGATAAAAGAAAATTATGAGAGTTATAGCATTTTCAAAATTCGAAAAGGGAAACGAAAATGAAAATTTTAAGCCAAACAATGCACGATATTAAAAAAGAGTCAAGAGGAAAAAAATTTCGCTTTCTAAAAGCTCTACATGATTGTCATGACGAATTTTTGGATTTTCTTAAAAATTCGAAAACTTAAATTTTCAGCCAAATAACGCGAGATACGAAAAAAAGTTGTGATATCAAAATTGTTGCTTTTACAAAGACTCATAAGCTTTTCCTTAAACATGTTTTGGTAGGAGGTGTAGTTTGTTTTTTAAGTATGGAAAATGATATTGGAATATTTCAATTTTTGTGCCAAACGACGCGAGATAAGAAAAAAAGTCAGAAGAGTAGAATTTTTGCTTTTAAAAAGTTAAATAAAATTGCCGTTAAAAATTTCTTTATAAGACCAACCGTAAATCATTAAGATAACTTTTGAATCGTCTTTTAGACTATTTATTTGTATATATTATATGGTGAGCGCGGAAAATCTCAAGCGAATATTATGATGAGAATATATTCCTTAAGGTCGACAGACTCTTCAGTAAATAAATTTCCTTTTTTATTTGAAATCAAAAACAAATTTAGTAATTTGTACATAAAAACAAATAACACCGAGCACGAAGCGCGCGATGAGAATGTGCCCGCGAAGCGGGAAGATTTTTAAAAATAAAATCAATGTATAGGTATCATAATAAATTCAATATAAAACGCTCAGGAATTCAAGTCGAAATATATTGCATTTTCAACAAAATAGTTGAATTTCCTACCAAAAGAGATGAATTTTCAACCAAGAAAGATGATTTTTTAAAGAAATAGTTGAATTATCGACAAACAAAGAAGGAATTTTCAAGAAAATAGTTAAATTTTTAACCAAATGTCGAATTTCCAACCAAATGGTTAAATTTTCAAACAAAAAGGATTAAACTTCAACCAGATACAGTTGCACTTTCAAACAAATAGTTGAGTCTTCAAGTCAAAAAGACGAATCTTTTTAAAAGTAAGTTGAATTTTAAGCTATGAAAGGTGAATTGTCAACCAAGAACTTTTCTACCTAAAAAGATGAATTTTCAATCAAGAGGGATAAATTTTTTATCCAAAAAGACAAATTTTCAATAAAACAGTTGAAGTTTTGAAAATGAGATGTCTCTTTTACAAAATCGTTGAACTTTCAACCTGCAAAGATGGATTCCTAACCAAAGAGTTGAATTTTTTTTGAAATTTTTTTTGACTATTTTTTTCTCATCTCGCGTCATTTGGCTTAAAAATAAAAATTAAAAATATCCCAATACTATTTTCTATACCTAAAAAACAAACTATGCCTCCTACCAAAAAATGTTTGAAGGCAAGTTTACAGGTCTTTGTGAAAGCAGCAATTTTGTTATCTTAACTTTCTTTCGTATTCTGCGTTATTTGGCTCAAAATTTGAATTTTCGATTATTCAAGAAAATTCAAAAGGTTGATATGATAATCTTGTAGGGCTTTCAAAAAGAAATGTTTTTCTTTTTCTGACTTTTTTTCATATCGTGCATTGTTTGGCTTAAAATGTTCATTTTCGTTTCTTTTTTTTGAATTTTGTAAATGCTATAACTCTCACAATTTTATTTTTATCGAAAAAAGTCATAGAGATAAATTGTTCGACTTTCTGACTACTACGAATAGCCGTACATCGAATTTGTAAATTTGAAAAAAAGTGGTCTCAAAAATTTTAAAAGTGCTCTGACTTTTCGAATTTCTGCCCAAAATGGCTGGCTAACGGACTTAGCCTTCATTTTAGGACATTAAAAAAGTATATCAAAGACCAATCCAATCAGTCGATTCTTTCGAAAGTAATCGTGCTCACAAACTAAAATTCTACAGACACACACACTTACAGACAGACACATTCGTAAAAACATGTTTTTCGGGTTCAAGGGGTCTCAAAACGCGGATATTTGACAAAAACAGGGGTGGGGGGGGGTCAAATTTTACACAAATCTAATAAATTCTCTGATGAGGATGTAAAAATTGTGGATTGTGAATTCTAAAATGTGAAATGCGAGAGAAAAGAATCGAAATCGACCCCCTAGAACCGTTGCTCAAGGAAGGCCAGTAGCTAACGAACTCTAACCTTTCTTTTTGAGTCCTAAAAAAGAATGCATAAGTCCAATCTAACCCTTTCGAAACTTATCGTGCCAGCAGACTACTATATATACTATTAAATACTATCACGCAGTATACTACATATTTCATTTTAATTATAATTCACTATCATAAAAAATATTCGACGATCTTCGACAACATCTCCTTATCGTAAAATATTCGATTCATTCAAATATTATCAATTTAAAAAATATAAGATTCTGATGAAAAATTTAACAATTTTTTTTTCACCGCAGCTCTCTGTGTGAAAATCTGTCTCATGACATCCATGTGAGTTGGTAACTTTCTGCTATTCAATGCCCAACAATCACCAAAAATCTCACACTTTCTTAACTTTTCTTGAGAAATTTTAGACGACAAATAGTAAAGTAATGTTAAATACATATGTTGGTATGTCATTCGTAAACAAACTATGCACTGAAGTTAACTATAAGTCGACTGTAAAAGCTACATTTCTCTTTTATTTATTTTCGATACAGAATTTAAACAAAAATTGGTCGAAATGCGAACATAAGATCACTTTTTATGAGGCCTATGCTACATAGAGACTTATAATATAAAATTTTTACCATTTTCTATACTTCAACTTAAGTGTGCGAACGTAAGATAATTTTTTATGAGGTCTATACTGCATAGAGCCTTCTATGATAATAGTATACATTTTTTACGGCTCACTTGGATTGAAAAAAAAACAGTTAATGACCTGAAAATGACGAGTAAAATGCAATTTTTCGCGATTTTTACCATTTTTCGATATTTTAACTTGAGTCCGTGACCATAAGATAATTTTTGATAGGTTCTATACTACATGGGCACTTATATCATCATAGCATACAACTTTCACCGTTTACTTGGATAAGAAAAAAATATATTCCCTTGAAATTAACGACAAAAATGCCATTTTTCATGATTTTGACCACTGACCTCGTTGTGCGAACTGAGAGAATTTTGTTGTTTTGCTCAAACTTTCAGGAAATCATTTTGTCACCCATTAGAAACTTTCCAGCCCCCCCCCCCTCACCGCTAAAGGAGAGATCAAAATTTTATTTTTTCGATACGCTCTTCTAGACACCCTGTTACGCCACTGGGTCAAATTATTTTTTCCAATTGGTTGAGAAAACAATGTAGCTGGATGAGTTACTAATATTTTAAGGCAAAAAAATGTAAAAATCACATGGAACCAAGCCGAAAATAGTGAATTGGCAGGAACAAACTTGCAACAAAGCGGACAGTTGAAGCGGCACGAATAATGCATTTTGTTTCTTAAATTTGTTTAAAAAAAATTCTGAAATTTATCAACGAATTATTAATGTTGCTGAAATTATCACGAATTTCTCAATTGAAGAGATTGAAATTGAGAAAAAAACTAATTTTTCCGTCGACAAATGTCCGAATAATGCGGTTGTTTATTAAATTTGTTTTTAATATGAACAAAAATCATCTTAGGAGAAATTTTCTCTATTATAATATTGTTTTCATCCAAAATTCTTGCAATATAACTTTAAGAAATGTAAAATTATTGAAAATTATAAAAAACGCACTATCAAAAAATAATTTGTTTATAACATTTATTTTGTTTATTATATCATGACAAAACGTCTTCAATTAATGTTATTCTATGAAACGGAAGCGATCACAACAATTTGGCTATCATACACGAGCACCGGGAACGTCAAACAGAAAAAAGGATTTTTCGTCATATCTGTTTATTTATAAGAAAATTGAAAAAGTAAATCTAAAATCGGACTCAACAACTGTATGGGAAATTTTTTCTACTTTTTTTCAATTTTTTTACGTCCAATACTGTCAAGATTTGTTGGCTGATTGTTATTTTGAACCAAGAAAGTCATTTTTTTCCCACTGTGCGGCGGCGCGACAATCGACATTCCACGATGCACGAGAGCTCGAACATCGGCTGACTCTTGACTTCTGACTGTATGGGACAGGTTTGGACTCTGGTTCAAAGAAATTGCTTGGAAATTTAGTTGAAAATGAACTAAACCTGGAATTTCACTGACAAATAACAGAAAAATAAAGAAATTACTTTTAAAATATTTTTTGCTAATCAGTTTTCGTGTATTGCGACCCTGTTTCCAGTCGCGCCCAGTCCACCCCTGCTTTTAACGTGAAAACCAATGTTTTTTACGTATTATTTTTGTATTTTTCTCCGTTTTCGAAGATTGTATAGGGGTCGTGGTCGTTGCCAAAAAGTTCCGAAACTTTAGTCCCGGCCGTTTTTCTCATTTCTATGATTTAATAGATTTTTTAAAATAATACAAGAATAAAGTACTTACATCAAAGTAGTTTTTAGGAAAGTTTCAGAATTTTAGTGGCTTAATTTAGAAATGGGAGATCAAAATATAGCTCAAATTTCCACTCGGTGACATGTCGCCAAATACAAATTCGCACATAGAAATGGAAAAACTGAGAAGTTGAGGAATCTAAAAATTATGAATGGAGGTAAATATTGTAGTTCTAAGGTTGCTTAATTATGCTTAAAAGTCTGTCACCGAAGTTTTGTTTTTACTCGGTGACACTCATATTTTAGGATAGAACTCGAAGAAAATCATTTTGAGAAATCTAAAAGAAATAAGAAGTCATTGATTAAATTCCTGCGTAAGTGTTCACAGAAGCACAGGAATCTGTATTGTTCGTGAGTTGAGCAAGATTTTAAAACATGTGCATCCCGTGATTTTCTTGATACCGAATTCGGTGACACTTTTTTAATAATTTCTAATATAAAAAAGAAGGAAACTGAAAATGTGGATACACTTCTAAATTGAGTGCGAAAAAAATTGTTAGTATTTTAAAAGTTTTTTACGTTCACTCTACATATTCTTTAAATAATTTCGAAATTTGATGTTCCACTCTTGTTCTAAAGAATCTAATTTTTGTAAAAAGTAATTGAGAAAATATCTGTAGGTGCTCCGTGTATTGTCACGAAAAATGAAACAAGGGGCAAAGTTGTGGTAAATTAAGAACCTTAGAATCTCATTCATATTTCATTAAATTTTTAGGATTCAAATAGAGTACTTTTTTGACTTACGGCTTAGTTTATATTTTAACATAAGTTTTTAGAAATGCTCTTAAAATGTTCTGTTTTTGAATGAATCCTATCTATCAGTAATAAATATTGTGATAAAATCTTGTATGATTATAGAAAATGTTCTCAATTATTATTGACTAAAGTAAAATATGTGATTGAAATGAATTGAATAAAAATATACCTAGTAAGGGAAAGGTGTCAACACGGAGGCAGAAAAGTTTAAACTCGTATTGATGTTCATCTCAAAATTAACCTGGAAAGTTGGACGTGTGGAAATAAAGTTTGATCCTCCGTGTGTAGTTAAAATGCACAGAAGAAATGTTTTTGATTAAGCAGTTAAGAGCAGTGACATTTGAGTCCCTATGTACCTTCGTGTACATTCAAGATACACAGGTAGTCACGCTTTGCATATCATTTTGAATTCAAGAATAAAAAACCTTTTCGCCATAAATTAGATAAGTATAATGCTATCAGATTGTAAGTGCAGGAGCGAAAAATTATTCAACTGATTTGTTTTTCGCAAATATTAGTTAATTTTTTTTTGATATTCCTTTTGACTCTCTGTTCACATGAAAAAGCTGTAAACACCTTCCCCTACATGTCTTTATATTTTTGATATTTTTAAAATGGATCTAAAATTTGTCTTGCATGTTTAAATATATGACATTAAATATGTGACATCGATCAAAATGTATTCAGAACTTTTTCATTATAGACGGAAACAGGAAGTCATAACATTGTTGGAAGGTGTGGCGAATTACCATATAAAGTTATTCAAAATACATGGTTTAGAGATAACCTAACACCACATAAAAAAACAATGAGGCAATGAATGGCTATATTAATCAACTGTAAGAAAGTATATAAGAAAATTCTTACATTTTCTTCAGGATTTATTTTTCAATCAAGATTTCAAAAATCTCTGAAGAATCTTAAGAAAATTCTTTAATCTTAGGAAAATTCCTTTGGGATATACCTGCTCTGGGAATTCCCTGGCGCCTTGCCGAATTCTCATACTAGCATAAATTGTACTGCACTGTGCTTTCAAAAATACGTCGATGCTTTGCTTTTTTTATCAAGAAGCCTCCACGTGGCACGCATCTTTTATAAAATGCAAAAGTAGATAAATATCTTTGCAAAATAGAAAGTGTTTTAAAAATAAAACCGTTTTAGATTTTTAACTGATTATTATTATTTTTAAACTGATTTTCGACTACTTTTTCTTTCTTCTTTTTCTATTTTTTTATTTTCCATTTTGAGTGAGGGTATTCGCATGTATGCTTTTGCCGATTTGGTCATTTTTTATTCGTGTCGCTTAAATTTTTTTTTAATTTCTGGAAACGTTGTCGTGAATCTTATTTAGGATGTTTTTGATGTAGTCACAGCGAGATACGAGTGTGAGTACGACACAAATGCTGTAATGCATTCGAGGTTACACGTCACATTTTGGAAAAAAACCTGTAAATTATCTTAAACTGATTCAATAAACAAAGCTTGAGTTTTATCAAAAAGTGTTTTTTTTCCTGATGGGCGGCGGAAACCTTGCTGCAATTCCGAAAAAAGTGATCTATGAGATAAATCGTGTACGTTAGTAACTGGTCAACAAAATAGACACTATTTGTATTTGAAATTGAACGTCTTCGGATCTCTGGATCTTGGATCTTTTGTATCGTAAGGTTTCAGTCGCCTAGTTTTTGATGGACTAGGAAATTTCTTACAATGCGACAGCCGTGTAGTGAAACCGCTTTTTGAGCTGCTGCCAGTACCCTGCTCTGCCGTATTAAGGAAAAACTTACGTAAGTGACTCTGCGATTATGGTATATTTTCTTATACCTGGCATTGGTAAAGTCGACCTGAACGTCAATGTCACTTGCGTAAGTTTTTCCTTATCACGGCAGTACTGACTCCTAGATGTTCGAGATGTTCAGTGCACCTTACGTGCACATTGCCTGTAGCCGAAATCACAATAGGATGAATAGATGCATGTTTTACATTCCTTCATATTGTCTTTACTTCATGTCTTTGAAAAAAAATTATTTCTCGGACTTAATATGGTTACAGACCACTATGTTGAAGGCACTTTTTGAGTTGGATATTATTTGCACCAAACTGAATGTTCTGTCACAAAGTCATCGTAAATTACGGTTTACACATAAACACCTAATTGTAACTTCGGTAAACAAGAAACTTCTCGAAAGTAAGCGAATCCGTCAGAAAAGTATTCAAGAACTATTGTTTGCTGGTCATTCTCTTCTAAAGTTTGTTCGAAGTTACTAGGTACACATTATTTAACCAATTACACGTTCACTTAACTTAATAGGTGGATACTTATCATTGATTACATAACTATGTACATACGAGTATGTACTTATGAGGTTCTTTTTGGTGCTCTATAAATGGGCCTATACTAAATCTACATATTGCCATTATACTCATGTCTCGGAAGCAAACGAAAAAGGGTATCTATGTTTAATATAAAATATAATACGTGTGTCTGTAGGACTCGCCGACTTTAAATGCGTTTCTCTCGAAAAGCGGATTCTCGAAGTTCCAACTTTATAACTGTCCCGGCGACGCGTTTTTTAACTTAGAGGGTTGATTTTGGACTTAAAATGCTAGAAACTTATTTGGGTACACCCTCTATGTAACTTACTTTGTGTTTTACGAATTAATTATACCTTTTTTGCGTTTGAATTGAACAATTATGAAAAATAATTTTTCCCCACATTAATTTAAGTCAAATTTGATCATTTTTCTTGGGAGGGAATTGAAACAAGGTTCTCCCAGGTGGTTAAAAAATTTGGATGTTGATTTTTTGGGGCACCCTAGTGTATTTTGAGCAAATGAGTGTGTGACTAAATCTGCGTATTTTCCCAGTCATTGGGGTACACAAATTTTGACTGCTTATGTAGATAATAAATATATTCGGTGTTATTTGCTAGAGGGATCAATTGAAACCAGGTCAAGTAGTTGGCTGGCCCAGTCAGTTTGTATAATTAAATTTTTGTTCATCCAAATAGATACAATAAGTCTGAATTTGGCTATGGGCAGGAATCGTACTCTCTCTATCATGCTTTTCTCTAAAACGGTGTTTTTTCTTCTTTTGGCTGCCAACTTCAGATTGCTCTAGTCAGCTCTCTACAAATCTAGATTATGTTATTGAGGTCATAAATTATGACTGTGTTAGGGACAATGTAGACAATGTATTATTGATTTGTATCACTCGATTGCAGGAAAATTCCTTTTTTGTAAGGACTTTGTGATTCCAAACCACAAAATTTTTTTCTCTGGCGCCAAATAATTCTATGCCCTTAAACATTCTAACTCCGCCCTGATACTTATCTCACACTTAATACGGTCTTGTACTTGCATTGTATTGCTCCCTCTTGGGAAAAGATTTGTAATGACGTAAATCATCAAATGTACTTTCTTGACATATTTAGATGAAATTCAACCGCGTCTTCTTTGCATTTACATTTTTTCTCAAAAACGACGTATTTATTGACTTGTTTCAACTCGGGCCACCCCTTCAAATGTTCATTTTTAGCAAATAAATGAACACACGTTTTTTGTTTTTTAAAATAAAAAATTCTAACCTATCCCTCAAGACATTTTTAATTATATAAGCCCAAAAATATTTTGTACGGAGAAAAGATAAAAAGATGTACCTATTATTTTATTTTTAAAGCAAAATAATTCTCAGGGATAAGCATTTTAAAGGATATAAAGTTGCGATACTTATTGAACCAAAATACATCTTATTTTAAAAAATTTGAGAGGCTTACTCCCTCGGATTATACTCCTTTAAAAAAATTTACCACCTATTTTTTCTTTTTTTGATAAATCTATTTTTAGAACTCACTCAAGACTTGAGAAAGAAAGAATTGACGTTTAAGGCATGTACAATTTTTTTGTTGAAAAAAGAACAATTATGTGATCATTTTTTTCCATGAACTACAACTCTACGATGCAATACGATTTTTCTTTTCCATACAAAATATTTTTGAGGTTATATAATTGAAAATGTGTTGAGGGATGGGCTAGAATTTTTTATTTCAAAAAACAAAAAACACGTGTTCATTTATGTGATAAAATTAAACATTTTAAGGGGTGGTCCGAGTTGAAACAAAATATTCAGGTCTTTCATTGTCACCCTACCGTCTATGACATACCAATACCGATGTATAAATTTTTAAAAATGAAGGCGCCGCATGCAAAAAACGAGCCGACGGTGAGGAAGAGGGGAGGAGGAATTTCGCAACCAGCGCGACGCACTTGATGATTTATTTTCTTTATATTAAGAAAACTTTTTTGATATTGGCAATACTACATTATAGTCCTTTCGGCACTAATACTTATGTATGCACTGAGAGGTCTAGAGACTCTAGGGGGTAACTTGGCTCAAAATGTCGAGAAAAGGCCCCTGATTATGAATATCCGGGGTACTTTTTCGGAAAGTTAGCCATAAATTGTTTAAACAAGTTTTTTAAAATAAATACAGTATTTATGAAAAAAAATTTTAAAATATTTTCAGAATGTTTGAATCAAGATGAAACTTTTTTCTGTTTACACTTTTTTTTGTACAATTAAAATGCAAATTGCTTTTCAAGACACGTATCCCGCGGAAGGAAAAGACATTTTACGATTGAAGTAAATATTTTGTTTATGCAAAAGTATAAATAACAAAAGTAGATACAAATCGATCAAAAAATTTCTTTTTTTTCTGTTGAGTATATGTCTTGAAAAGCAATTTTCATTTTTTTTCGAAATTTTTCGGTTGAATAGGTGCTGAGATATCTACCTGCAAATGTGTCAATTTTAGTGCAAATTTAATTGTTTATAACGCTATAAGTTAAAGACGGGTGATTTTACAGAAAAATTGTAAGCAGAAAAAAGTCTTTCCTTAATTCAAACCTTCTGAAAAACATTTTACAGAATATTATTTTTCATTACTAATGTATTAGTTTGAAAAAACTTGATTCAACCAAACTTTTCGGAAAATTACTCTGGATATTCATAATCAGGGGACTTTTCTCGACATTTTAAGCCGAAGTTACCCTCTAGATCTCTCAGTGCATACAGAAGTATTAGAGGCGACTTGATTATTACTGTATTTGATGTATTTGCTCGCGTCTTTAAAACGCGTTGAATGCCTTTTTGACGAACCTCCGATGACCTTTCACTGTAAAAAGAAGGAATTATTTCAGGTCTCATTTCAGGTATTAAAATGAGACTCAGAACAAAACAGTCTCGAGTGGTACTAAAATGAGACCACTGATGGAATTCCAGCGTCATTTGTTTTACATTAAAAATAGCTGAATAAAGTTATCCTATTCACAAACAGGACACGCAAAAAATGATACCATAAAAAGAGAGATCTCTAGTTTTCACAGTGTTCTTTTATCACCTACGAATAACGATTTATAAATATTCAAATAAATGGTTTGCATTGTTTATATAAGGAAATTTTTTTTGATATTTGGAACATTACACTACTGTAAGTTAATCGTTGTTACAAGGTACATTAATAGATCTTTTGATGGACTCTCTGATTTTCTGGAAGTAAGACTTGATATGTTGAGGTACATATATATTCCCCTTTCCTATGGCAAACTTTGTATTTTTTCAACTTCTTAGTTTTGAACTAAATCAAATATCGAGTTGAAACTTTGGAAAGTGGAATACAATAAATTACGAATGTCTGGTGCATTTACGCCCTGCCAGAAAATCGGAAATCGGTTATACAGTAAATTACGATCATTAAAAAATGCGTAAGTGAGGCCGGAAAGCGATGGGCTGATGTATTTTCTTAAAATTTTCGAAGTTTCATCGCGATATTTTATTTAGCTTAAAAATAAAAAAGTGGTATGTTTTATGAAGTTCATCTAATATCTACATTCTTTTTTGTATTTTCGCTTTGTATGCAAACTTAATCACTAACATAAGTTGTAATCTTGATTCCTAACTCTGGCGAAGGTTTCGGATGAAAAAATTTCTATCCGTATAAATCCATTTTATTCCGAAATCTGTATCAGATTCCATCAGTTAATGTCGAGCTAATCCTAGGGCGAACCAAAAATTCCTATCCGACTAAATTCGAACTAATCCGAGGTCGGCGGAGAGACTGAAAGAAAGATTGTCCAGATTAAAAGTTTGGATTGATTCGGAATGAATTCCTATCTGAAACTTCCGCCAGGGAAGTTTCAGACTCCATTCTATTTCCTACAAGTCATCGGCTGAAAATTAGACCAGCCGATCGAAAAATTTAACAGTCGATTTATTAGGACACCCTAGTGTATTTTGAGCAAATGAGCGTATAAGAAAAGAGTATCCTAAAGTACTTAAATCTATTAAAAACACAATATCGAAAAATTGTTCTTTATTCAGTTGTCTTTCTCATGTCTTCTTTTCATCAGGTAAAGAATATATTTATGAACTATACAGAACGCCATGTTCAGAAATTGAAAGTTTTCTCCTTCATTTGCTTTCGTGTCTCAGTTTTGTTGCAACTTAAAACAACACCGAAATAGGCATTCTTTTTAGGACCGGTGTTCAACAGTGAATATAGTAATCATGTTTACATGAACTGTGTGCATTATTTATTGAACCATAATTTAACGAGCACTGTATTTGCGACGTACCATAGATTATGATTTCAGTTAATATTTAATATGAATTATTTATGATAAAAAGTGGATCACCTAATATTCGTTTAATGTTTTACTCTTTTTGCACAACGTAGTACTATGATGTCTATAGGTATTTATTGTGCTAATTTCCTTCCTACTAATCTTTACTTTTTCTATACTCCCAGATTATAGATACCTGCATGAATATATAATGTACATTTAAGCTGAGGAAATATATTCACAGATTCAAATTGGATTCTAGTATCAGTTTCATTTTATAAGATAGTGTAGATTGGTGTCCACTATTTGTAATTTTGTGGGATGGTTATCGAAGTTGAATAAAAATTTGTATCGTGAATTGCTTGAACCCTATATTAATAAAACGAGGAAAGGGTACTGCTATTTTATAACAAAGTCTAGCTTATAGGACAGTAATAGAGTTGATATCCTTCACCTACTTTTCAGGCATTATTAGGAAAGATAACCATCAGGCTTTGTACTAGCTATGCTGAATTATACTAGGAAAAATAGAGAACTGTTTACCATTGAAACTGAAAAATATAGTTTCTTTTTGCATCTGGAATTTCTTGTGAATAATAAGGAAGGATCTATCTATATTTATTGTGATACAATGTCTCTTTGATGATTTTTTTTCTGTTAAGCTCACGGTAATTTATTCACAGCTTGTTCGTAGATTTGACCTACTAAGTGTACCATCAATTGATCTACATTCCCACCATCAACTACATCAGCTGATGATTTATTCAAATGCATAATTTAACGATGTCACCCATAACAAATTAATCCTTTGAAGCCGCTTTATCTTTTAAAATTCACTTAAAATCTTCCTTCACATTCGTCCACCCTCGTCTTACCAGTTGTTCACTTAGCAAGCAATACTCGTCTACGGCAAATATCCATAAATAAGAGGCTTGTTTGTCCGGAAACTAGGTTGCTCATCGGTCGAGGATTCCTAACCAATCGATCGACAGGTTTTCTGGTCGTGTATGTTAAACGTTCTCGGAACGCAATTTGCTGGAAACGGGCTGACGAGGAAGAAGGTCAGATTAAAAAAGCATGAACGCCCTTTTTCGCTGTTCTCGCTGATCAAAAATAGCATGAAGGTGAGGATCGAAGATCTCGAACTTGGAAATTCTTTTCCTTGCTCTCATTCCCATGGCCGCGGCCGCGACACGACATCGCGACATAGCAGCTCACATTTAGAGACGCTTTTCTACCCTCCCATTCAGAGAAGCCCGAAAGTAGCGCACGCAGTACACCATCGTTTTCCGGCTCCCGAAAGTCTACGTTACGCTGGGTCGCTGGCTGAGTGACCGACAAAAATCGATTCGCGGTTATGTGGAACGTGCTACGTCAAGGGGGGTCGCCAGCTGTGTTAATGTTCCATTGTGAACGTGTATGTCTGTATTGTGTATTTTTTATGTATGTGTGTGTTTCTATGAGAGAGAAACTTGTACTGAGTGCTCTGGTGTAAAGTGTAAAGAATTTTATCATCAAAGGTCTAAATAAACAGAAAGTTTATTAGAGAGATTTCCAAATATGTGCATGAAAAACTCAGTATTGTAACTGATTCTTAGATCCGATCAGACCGCAAATAGAAGTAAATAAAACCTATTATTTCAAAATAATTTTGTTTAAATAAAATAAACACACCAAATCCCAAGGTGTCAAATTTTGATTCAAAAGTGGATCGAAGCGTTGCACAAGGGAGAAGCAGTTGATGACTACATACTACACATTGAAAATTACGATTACATTCCCATCTTCCTACGTAGATGTCAATTGTTTTTCCATTGTGTAACGATTTTATTTACTTTTGTATCAAAATTTGTCACCTTGAAATTTCGTGTGAAATAAAAACTCACATCCATCAGAAATAACCCTCTATGAAATGAGAAAAAGGACTGGTATAAATTTTTGTACAGCTCAATGCACCGCGAAATATATAGCCCATTTTAGCTCCTTATCCACCCCTAAAATCTTTGCTTTAATGGTTTCGTATCTCTATCTTCAATTATCCTTTCGGTACTTCTGTTCACTTTTATGCGTTTGCGCTTCCGTTTCTCTCTTTCAATCCCTCTGAATGTGCGAGTGAATGTATGAGGATGTTTTGCTTTCCTCTGATAACTTTTGTCCATTATTTTTAATGTCCTTCATTTCCCTTAATACATAAAAAATATATTTCCGCATCTTTGCGAGCATAGACAAAATCTGTTTTTTTTTTCTCTCGTTAGTTACTAATCTTGTTATTGCTACAGTTAAAGCCTGAACAGGACTGGGGAATTTGATAATGAAGCAGATGTTGGCGTTCCCACTACCGATGCTCTTGCCTTGCTCACCAGATCTTCCGCCTCGCGAGCAACGTAAGAGCGTCGGTAGTGGGGACGTCAACATCTGCTTCGTGAGCAAATTCCCCCAGCCCTGCCCAGGCCTACTATAGTTGGTCAGCTGATCATTGATCAGCTGGTTGTATATCCGAATAAGCATCACACATTTAAAAAATTTCTAGAAAAGTATATTTAAATATTGCTACTGCCATAGGCATCTATTTTTTTGTGTAATCATAAAATATACCCACTGTCAGTGTATTCTAGAATTCAACAGAGTACCTGTAGATTGAATATATGTTTGAAGTTCCATTTCCCGCCCCGAAAATCCAAAATCGACCATTGTGAACCTCAGTCCCAAAAAGGGGTATACTATAGAACGGCGTGATCGAATCATTTGAGTAGCAAAATGAGCTTGTGGCTTGGCACCTAAAAGAAGTAGAAAAAATTGAATTCGGTTAATGTCTTCTGTTTGGTTTTTGAATTTGCATATTAAAAATTTCGGAAATTTGTAAAATTTTATCTATTGGCCAAAAAGTGATGACAAATTTGTCGTATGTACAGTTTTTAGTATTGAACAACAATAAGAAATTAGAAAAAAATGTTTTGCATGTCAACATTTTTTTAAAGATACAAAAAAAATGTTTTTTTGAATTTAGTTCACTGCACACTTTTTACATAACTTGTATGTTGGGCATTATTTCTGAAGCGACCCCACTTAAAAACCCAGAGTTATCCGATCGGATACAAACTTCCGAGCAAACGCCAGCAAAGTATAATCCTATTGGAAATCAATTTATGGAAAAAATGTGCATCTGGATAAATATTTACAATACAATAATTTTTTTGTGAGATTTGCACAAAAAATCTCCCTTTTCGAGCTGGTAAAGTATGCCGAAAGTGGCGCTTTACAGAAAGGCAAGAGAAGAAAACTACTGCTCATCCGTAAATCAGCTATAGGTAGTTCTTTTTTGACCCACTAATTACTTTTCCGCACACTTTTTACAAAAATTTAGTCAATTTTTCGCAACACTTTTTTAAACATTCTGGAAAGCCACTATAATATTTTGCCTAGTTAAACAAGCGTGAACTTTGCAACCCTAGTTAAAATGACAAGGTTCATACATAGTGAAAACAATAAGAAAAATATATCGCTTCAACTAACATATTTAGATATTTTAACAAAGCAAAGTATTTTCAATAATTAGGAATATACTGTTGGTTCAACAGCATAAAATTGGTTGCTGTAATTTAAGGAACAACCTTCGTCATAAGACCGCTTTTTGCACTTGTATCACAAAGTACAGTTCTCTAACTCATTTAATTTTCTGCGAGTATATATATACCTCGAAGTTATACCCGCGTGCCAGAAAAATGCCAAAGCACTTGAGAGATGGATGCAAAGAGCGGTCATTCTTGGGTCGCTCCGTGTCCTTGAGACTCACGAGGGTTTCGCCGGCCGTTCATCGTGATTTCACCGTACCATCTGGCCGCCCATCTCACGGTTGTGAGGCGTGGCCATGGGTGTGATTTACCGCGGTTCTACTGGAAGCCGGTGTCATTT
>JAUMHM010131195.1:0-18812 GCA_032362435.1 Melikaiella ostensackeni
ATATCGATTATGATGAATAAACTTGTATTTTTGATTTTAAAAATAAAGTCCTAAAACTTTTTGATCAAGGTGGTAATAATCATAAATTAATATAAATATTGAAATAGCAATATTTCATACAATACTAATTTAAATTTTAATCAGCCACTTGTTTAATTTTGAATGTTTATGGTATAAAATCATGAAATTTTAAAGATCTTTTTGAAATATAGGTCTATCTTGAAGATTTACAATTAAAGAATCTTCAATGTTGAATGTGTATAATTCAAAATGATATCATTTTGAATGTTTTCTTTGAATAGTTAAATTTTTGAGCTTTACACTTGAAAACTCTTGAATTTTGAGGATGTATAAATAAAAAATCTTTAATTTTCATGATTTTGAAGATCAAAAGTCAAGAACTTGCAATTCTTATTCTTCCAAATTGAAGAAATGTCAAATGTAAATCATCAAGATTGCACAATTTTTAATTGTAAGACTTAAAACGTGCCTGATTTTTAATTGCAAATTTTCAAAATTAAAAACTCTTCATATTTGAAGATCTACTATTGAAAGCTTTACAATTTTAAAGAGTTACAATTTCAAATTCTTGTATGTATCTTGAAAACATAGAATTCCCAATTATTCAGTTTTGAGATTTTTATTTTAAAGGTATGTAGTTAAGCAATTTTTTTTAATAGTTCAATTTTTAAGATTTACAATTGAAGATTCATTAATTTAGAATGTTTGCATTTTAAAATAATGTGATCTTGAACGCTTTTCTGGAATATGTAGTTCAATTTCGAAGATTTACAATGGAAAATTCTTTAATTCTGAATATTTGCGATTGAAGAATCTTCAATTTTTTATGTGTAAAATAGAAAATGATGCAATCTTGAACGTTTTTTTTTAAATAGTTCAGTTTTGAAGATTTAAAATTCAAATAATTCAAATTTGAAGATTTAAAATAAAAAATTATTCAAGTTTGAAGATTTAAAATTGAAATTTATCCAATTTTATAGAATTACAATTTAAAGTTCATCAATTTCTATGATTTTCAGTTGAAGATTCATAAATTTGGAATGTTTGCAGTTTTTAATGATGTAATTTTGAACGTTATTTTGGAATATGTAGTTCAATTTTTAAAATTTAGAATGGGAAATTCTTCAATTCTAAATATTTTCAACTGAAGACTCTTCAATATTTAATGTGCCTAATAGAAAATGATGCACTTTCGAATGATTTTTTTGCAATAGATCAACTTTGAAGATGTAAAATCGAAATTATCCATCTAACACTCTAAATTTAAATGATTCTAAAATCAGATAAAAATTATTCTTGTACCGATCAAACATGATGAGAATTTGATGTTTCAATTCAAACTAAAGAATTTCCATTCAATTGAAACTATTTCTAGTGGAAACAAAATTTCATGAGATGTCAAACCTGACGAATATTAATAAACTGTCACATTGAGATGATAGAAAAAATCGCCAGACAAAAAATACATGAAAAGCGAGCGGAGACATAGGAACTTCAATGTGGACAAAGTTAGTAAATGAATTCGAAGATTATTATCATTAATTGGTAATATGTGCAAAAAAATAACAAATAAAAAATAAAAATATTAGCGCCTCAACCGGGATTTGAACTCATGATCAGCATCTTATCAGACTTCCATTTTTCGTTTTGACCATCATACCACAAAGTTTCTAACTTTTTTGAGACACACGCACCGCACGCGTGTCAAAATTTGTCGGAATTATCTTTATTTTAAATAACTACACATTTCGAAGAGATATTGTTACTATTGGAAACAAAAGACAAAAAAAGAATCATTTGAATTTTGTGAACTGAAGTTCAACTTTCAAAAGAATGTCATCAAATTTTTAACAACAATGCATTGTTTGAAAGTCGGAACTAATCAAGCATCAAAATTTTTACTATCAAAGAAAATAATAACCCTTTAGACTTAGAAAGTTTTTTTAAAGATCGAAATGAAATCTAATCTTTTATGAAAATTTAGTGTGTACTAAAAAAGAACACCCAAAAAGTTCACAAATCAAAAATAGACTTCGAGAAAATCTGCTTTTTTGGCTGATTAGAGACAAATGTACAATAAAAGTACAACAAAAAGAAAAAAGAGGGAGAAAAAAATCAACAAAAAACAACCTCTCACTCTGTCTTTTCTCAATCTTTTTTATACTACTGGGGACCAATATGTTTTGAAGTAAATTTAGATTACCTCATCAGGAGTAATTTATAGAAAAACGACAGGTACAAAAAATGAAAACATTCTTAAATTAGAAAACCATTATTACCTAAAAATAAAATAGAGATAATTGATAGTAATTGTTATTTTGTTACATATTTCATTCCTTGATTGAAATAGATTACGACATATGACAAATAATTCTGAATAAAAACCAAAGTCAATTATTTCATTCTTTGAGTTGAAAATTGATTTTCACATATTCAAGATTCTGATCAAAACTAAAGTCGATGTATCCAATTAATGACCCATCCCAAATTTTGTTACATCTCGCACGATCTGTTTTTAAATTAATAGCTTTGTTACCTTCTCTTTTCATAAATAGCATTTACATTGTCTACATTGAAATTTGTGAATCACACATTGTTTAACAAGTTTGTCATATTTATCTTTACCCAATTGGATGAGATAACACTAGTTTGCACGAAAAAATGTACCAGGAGAAAAAAGGGTTTTTTACAATAATTGTGGGTCGCTGAAAAAGGAAAAGGACATTTATTTATGTTTCCAAAGAAGCGCTTTCGAGATATTTGCAAAAACGTATTTTTTCAGTTATTGGCATAAATCTTGATAACGGTTGGTCCAATTAATATAAACTGTGTTTCGTTCGAAAGGTATGATTTTCCACTTTCCGATTATATACTGTCTGTGACAATCGGATTTAAATTTTTTGGGTTACAGGCGATGAAATTTAAAAAAATGTGGATTATCCGACCCTACTTGAAAATTACTCACTTTCAATTGCTCCATTTTTTCAAATTTCATCATCTATAAGCCAATAAATTAAATCCGATTGACACAGAAAGAATATCGTCGGAAAGAAGAAGAAAATACCTTTCGAATGACATACAGTTCATGTTAGTTGGATCAACCGTTCTCGAGATTTCTGTCATCAATTGAAAAAAGAGTAATAAAACACGTTTTTTTTCAAATATCTCCAAAACGCTTCTTTGGAAAAATAAATGAGTGTCATTTTCTTTTTCAGCGACCCAAAATTAGCCTAGAAAACACTTTCTATTTTAGGTACACGCGATGAACCAAAAATTTGTAAACTAATGTAATTTCAGAGCTCTATCACTCAAGTTCTTTTCAATTCCTATTTTGTTTTCAATGGAATGATTAGAATTAAAATTAAGTGTCCTTCCTGAACAAATTGTTTTTTTGTTCACTGAAAAAAATTCCTGCGAAATATTCAACTGAGTCAAGTAGTTGACGGGAAAATAGTAAATCCAACTACTTTCTTAATTAAATTAACCATTATCGCTTAGTAGATAACACCATTGTTGCTGTAGTAGAACTGACAATGTATACCTAGTAATAGCCGTAACTAAACATGTAGCTGCACTTAACTACAAAAATAACATTGGAGCCGTAGGTGAATAAGAAAAGTAGTTTGATTTATTACCCAATCTTACTTTTTGCAATTCTTATTTATTTTAATCCAATCAACCTCAAATATTTCCAACAATGAATATTTTTCTTACTTTTCTTGAATATATTTCCAATAATTAATTTGACTAAAAAATTGACACTGGGGCCTTAGGGAACTAAGCAGGTTAGTTGAAAAGTAGTCTAAACTACTAAGAATTTTTTCAGTGTGCCAATCAGTGATTATATAATTTTCATCAGTTTTTATTGAAATCAAATCAAGAAAATTCAATCTACCTTCTGCTTCAATTTCAACAGTGACCTGTAATCTTGAAAGTATACTATTAAAAACATTAAGTAGGGTATCCACATTTTATGCATGTGATGAAAGTAGAGAATCATCAACATATCTTGCATAAAAGTTCAACTCAAAATTAATTTGAGCAAAAACTTCATTCTCCGAATCTTCCATCATAATTTCAGGAAGAATTGGGGACAAGACTGAGCCTATGGCAGTTCCAAATTTTTTTTATAAAAAGTAAAATTGAATTTAAAATAAACGGAATTGAAAACATATTCAATATCATCAAGAAAATGTTTATTAGAAATCTTAGTATAAAGTTTAATCACATCGCATCTTTTTTCAATGGCAAATTTAACTCTGTCATACGGAATGTTAGGAAAGATGGCTATTACGTCAAGCGAAAAAAGTGTTTTATTGGCATTTTAACATTCTCAATTAGTTTTGGAAAGGTAACACTATTTTTTACTGACAAGGGTTACTGATTCTTTGACAATTCTTCTATAGAGTTCCAATTTTCTCGTGGGTGAACCTATTGTCGAAATAAATGATCATAAAGGAAAACCTGCTTTATAAGCTTTAACCAGACCATAGGCCAAGGATATATTAGTATGAATTGTGTCAATATCGTACCTTTCAATATTATTTGCCAAACATTTTTGAAACCTTAATCTCTCTAGAATTTTTGTATTTCCCTTTTTGAAGCATTCTTGTAGGATCATTTGGAATAACTGTAAAACTATCTTTATCATTCAAAATATGCATCATTTTTTGATTATAAACATTTTTTAATAACGCAGCCGTAAAACTTCTTTTATCAGCCTTAGTAATTAGTAACTCAGGATAAAATTTCAAAAAATTGTTGTTTCAAAAAATCCTTCGTTGAATTCTTTCTCTAATAAGCTTTGGAAAACCCCATTATTCAAAACATCATTTGACAAAACCATAAATTTTGCTCCAAATTCTTCTACCTTGTTTTCTGATAATTTTGAAATATTAGCTTCAATGTCTTTAATGATTTCAAGGAATTGAATATACTTTTTTTTCAATATTTTTGTTACTAGAGCCCTCATCTAACCTTAAAATGTTGATTACCTTTTGTGGAACCTCTACGTTAGAAATATTCAGAAACCATTGGTCAGATTGGTCTCCAAATAGAGTCAAGTGAAAACTCAGAGTCAATTTCTGTATATCGCCTTCGATATTAAAAATATTTTCAAATTTTCGTTTACGTTTTTCATTATTTTTAAAAACTTTTGTATTTGATTTAGTTTCTCTTGCAAGGCGTTCTTTGATGATGTAAGCCGGTACCTCTTTATTCAATTTATCTAGTCCTTTTGATGTTCTCATTGAGATTGTGCAATTGTACAAGGTAATCTTTTATAACCAAATTAAAGATAGATTTCCTAAATTTATTAGTGGTCTCACTAAAGGTTTCTTTGTTTCTTTGGTTGTTAAAGAAAAATATTTTGGAGAAACCCCATGACTCTTACACTTTATCAAGAATTTTTCCTGTAATGCAGCTAATTTCAGTTTTTTACTAATTGAAAAAATTAATTAAAATTTTGCACCGGTCCTCCAATAACATCCATCCCATTACCCCAATTTGTATCAATAACCGATCGACCGTGAAGGCAAACGAGCAAGACCACACGCGGGGGCCCTCGTGGGTTTTCCCTTATGTACAGTTCGTGAAACTGCTTGATATGTTAATTTGGAATAATTGCAAATGGAAAGCAGAGTGTAGTAAAATGCAGTTTAAATTACAGACGCAAATCGTGCAAGTGGCACCTTGTCAGACGACAATTACTAATACCTTGTTTACTCTACTCGATTCAACGAATTTCAAACACTCGAATTCACGAAGACGGTATGAAGAAACAATTACAGTATTCAACAAAGTTGGCAGCTATTCAACTTGAACTGATTATAATAGTCACATCCAACGGATTTCATTATTCTCATCGAAGATTCATTAACAAAGCTTTTTATATAATTCAATAAATAAGTTCTCGGTGTTGAGTTATTCAACCATGTCAGCCGTCCTAATGATTATTTTTTATTTAAAAATATAAATGAGTGATATGAGACTTTATTTTTTGTTTTTTTAAATGTCAAAATAGAGGAAGAGATATAGTCGTCTGAAATGGGATTTGCTAAAATTTCCATTTTTTGCCTGTTCGTCAGGTTTTTGAGTTTTTTGGGGTCAATTTTTGGTTGGAAATATCACAAATCGCGTTATAAGTGAGTGTAGGAAATTTTTATAACAAAAGCGGTCACATGACTGGTGCGTCTTTTAACGCTGAATTCAACGGCCATCTTATTTTCGCAATACAGGGTGGCCGCAATACAACATTTCATTTTCCTTAACCATTAATTTTTGAGGACTAGAATTCAAATGTTGTAAAATTTTTAATAAGAATCTTTTACAAATGGAATAAATTAACCGTAAATCTGAAATTTTCGATTTTCAATTTATTGTTCTTGACAGTCACAGAAGTCACAGCGTTTCAGTAGTTCAATTTTAGGTAAAAGGGGGACTTTCTCGAGAAAAGGCGATTAAAAGGGGATTTCATTTATTATTAAAAACTTTTTACACCATATGAGTACCTCAAAAATTGCACGAAAGTGCCCTCTAAGTTTAACAGTAGCGCCTTTTCTTAGCAACATTTCCACATACTTTATAATGATTTTTGTGTTTAAACAATTTTTTTAAACTAGCTTTGAAAAATCTTTTGTCCACTTCAGCACTTTCTATTGATAAAAATATATCAGAAAAAGTCAAGAAGATCAGCGATTAGAAAATAGACAAACAATAGAATTAAAACTTATGCTCATATCATGAAATTGTTTTTAATTCAATTTTACAAGCAGATAGATTTTTATTTCTTATTTTTATTCATTTTTTCCTAGTGTATTCTTTTCAGTACAGAACCCTGAGCTGTTTAAAATATTTTCCTAAGTAAGCTAGAAAGAAATAATTTGAAAAAGAAAAAAATGACTATTTGAAAAACCTAATTTTCTGTTTTGGTTTCCTTAAGAATTTAAAATTGTTTTTCTAACGCATATCTATTAGTTGAAAACTCTTAGGTGTTCCACACATTTTTTGAAGATAGCTAAAAAACGATTATAGTGTAAAAAACAAAAATTAAAAAAAAAATATTATTGACGAAAATAACAAAATTATGAAGATAAGAATTATTTCAAATATTGCAGTTCGCTAAAATGTTGAACCCAGCCATATAACAATCAGCTCTAAATTAATTACACTTTTTTAGAGTACTCATACACTACTTTTTTTTACATATTACTTTCGATTTCCAAAATTTTGTTTTTACAATCTACAGTCTACACTTACGTCTACTGTTTACGATTTTCTTAATTGTTTTCTGGAGAAAGGCATTTTTTAAATATTCCAATTTCAAGAAATAAACTTTTTAGAGTATAAATTTTTTTCGTTTTTCGACTATCCCGTGTAAAAATTGCACTAATAGTCCCTAACAATATTGGGGCTTTTTTAGGGGCTACAACAGTTTCCCCTTATTAGAGCGGTCAGCGGGCCTCATCAGAATCTACTGTGGTCCGACATGCTGAATTTGCACGTTGAAAAATTCGATGTATGAAATTCTCGATTTATGCCAGTTCGATATGGTGTCAAAAATTGTTTGAACCACTAAAATATCTTTTTTAATATATTTCGAGTAAAAAGTTGCTCTTCAGAAACAAATGTTTTCCTCCAAATTATAAATGCTTTAAGTTCCTTCAAAATTATTTTGGAATCCAAAGTAACTTTCGGACATGTATTGTTTGTTCCCAATTATTATTATTATGAATTTTTCCGAAACCATTGAAAATTTCTCAAGTCTTCATAACTTAAGGAAAACAATTTTTCAATGAAAACTTTTGATATGTTCTCCAAATATGATATAGAAAATGTTTTACTGTTTTGAAAAATTTATCACGCTATATCGGATTTATTTAATCAATGCACATAACAAAAACGGCATTTATTTTGAAAATTTTCCTATTGGGGCCCCAGCGAGGGCCCCTGACATAATTTGAAAATTAAAAAAGGATCCTTGAAGGGGCCTCATCAAACTTCCTTTGCGGCCTCCAACAATTTGCGTGACCAAACTGGTAGGGCCCGTAACAATTTTCCTAATGCGGACCCTAAAAACAATAGGGAAAACCCTATAAAAATTTCTACAAGAGATAGAATTAATTTATCTTTTGGGTTAAGTTTCTCGATTGCATCGTTAGCCATTTACTCGCTGTTGATATCCTTCAAATCAAGCAGATGAGCAAAAAAATCCTTTAGGAAATATATGAAATCGGTATCATCGAGAAGAATCTCCTTAGCGTTTTTGAAAAATTAAAAATTTACCGTCGGGGCAACTGCGGGGGACCTACAAAGGTTCCTTGAAGTCAACCATAAGGGCAACCACAACGGAAACTAATGCTGAATCTTTATAGAGTAGCAAGTCGTTTCCATGAGGGGCCACACCTGTATTGCCCTTGTGGGCCCCTCACGGCCTGAGAACAACCTATGCGGGCCCCTTGTGGGCCCACTATTTTACCAAATGGGCTAACGTCTAAAACATTGAGGACTTCATTAGTATTTATGAAATTTGAATAATACCAACATGAACTGGGTTTAAGAAACGAAAATACCTGTCCCCAGGTTTTCTTTCGCTTATGTAAGAAAATTCAGTTTCGTAAAATTATCACTGAAAATACTCAAATTTGAAAATACTTCCCTGATGTATTAGTTTTGTACTACCATACTCTCTAAAATTAGACTTAATTAAAAAGTATATATATATATATATTGTCTGGTTTGGAAACTTTTTTTCTCGAAAATCTCATTGTTTAAATGGTCAACTTTTTGGCAATCACCCTTACACACTTCTTAAATTTTTGCAAATTTCTTTGCGACAGTTTGTAACGAAACTTTGAAAGAAAGTTTTGTATAGTTTATAAATAAATAATGTAATTGTCACAATAATCGCAGTATCTTTTTAGAGAGTTCTCCCAAATGTCTTCGTTTTGGTCTTATATAAAACAAAAGTTATCTTCAGTATTATAAAAATTAGAAGAGCATTAAAAAATTATGAAAATGTGATAAAAGTACCTATATGTAAATCGTTAACCATTTCAGAAGAATTCAAAACCGGAAAAAGGTGGGTTCCTCCACTATCTAAATTACGAGCCCGTTTTGCTCCTCTTTTTGGAAGGACGGTCTTATATGGGACTATAAGAATCTTTTATTCACCGGTACCACTTATAGGGACAACGGACGATCGCATCCAGTTTACCATGCAGCAGATTGTGCCAAAGAGAAACAAAGGAATGGAATCAATTCGAAAAGGAACATTGTAATTGGCGATCCGAGAAGCGGATGCGCGTAGGCCGCTGTTCAGAAAAGTAAAGGGGAAGGTACAGAAAGGGGGCAAGAGGAAGTAAATTTATTAGGAGATAATGGAATACAATTTCCGGTTCAAAAATAATTGCAGAAAACGAAACGAAACATGAATCAAAGGAAATGACGAATCTGCAAGGAAGAAGTTGAAAATATAAAACACTAAAAAGAAAGTTTGGTTGATTCAACAGAACTTTGGTTGGATCAACAAAATAAATGCATTCCTATATTACCAACCAAAAGTTTGACTGATTCACCCAACTTTGTTTATCAAATAAAATTTTGTTGATGAGAGACTAAATATTTTGGTAGATCGAACCAAAAAGTTTGTTTGTTAAATGGAGATAATTTATGTGGTTTAAATGAATACTACTATTAAAGATCAAGGAAATAGATATTTCAATAAAATTTTCAACTAGTTGACCACTTTTCATATTGCGGATCAAGTTAATTAACTTTCTGTGAACCTATTTAAGTTTTTTTAAGAAAATGGCCTTTTTTCCTCCAAACAGAATAAGATTTTCTGTTAGCGAATTATTTGTCGGTTCTAGGGCCAGTGAAGCCTTTGTGTCAACATCTCGGCCTATAAAAGAAACTTAAAATTTTGTTTTATAAAAGAAACTTAAAATTTACTGTTAGAAAATAAACATTGTAATGCATTTTTGTGATTCAAGAAATTTATATGAATGTTGAGATTAGATTAATACTGTGTGATTCTCCATTACATATTCAACTTATAGTGGTGGATTGATCGTAAAAAACTGTAATGCAAAAAAATATATTTCGAAAACTTTCTCAAAAGTGTTTTTGGAATTCGTTATCCGACAAAGACTACCCATTTTCAAGTCCAAAGGGTTAATATTTTTTCTAAACTACAAATTTTGATGTTTGATTAGTTCAGACTAACAAAAAATGCATTTTTGTTAAAAATTTGATGACACTTTTCTGAAAGTTGAACATCGAAATCTTAGATATTCCACATGGGCCCCCACAGGGGGCCCTGCTGGTCGATTCCATGCATCAGTTTACAAAAAATAAACGACTTCTTTGTTATAATGACTTGTCTTTTGTGTCATATAGTAACAATATCTCATTTAAATGTATAGTTATTGAAAAGAAAGAGAATTTCAAGATTTTTTATATTTTATTCATTTCTTAAAAAAATTTTTATAAAAGTAGATATGTTTGGTCAATTGAGTTAACCATTAATAACTCAATCAAAAGAAATCTTACTGGTATCCATAGGCAAACCTGCAGATTGGAACCAATCTTTGCCTAATGTCTCTCTTTTAAAATTTCATAAAGATCGAAATGAAATCTACTTTCTTATGAACATTTTTTATGCAATGAAAAAGAACATCCAAAAAGTGCATAAATCAAAAACAGACTTCGAAACCGCGCACTTTTAAGGCTCATTATTAGAGATAAATGTACAATAAATGTACAACAGAAAGTAAAAAGATGGAGAAGAAGAAAGAGTCAAACAAACCAACCTCTCTTTCTTTTCCCCGTCTTTTTTATACTACTAGGGACCAGCATCTTTCGAAGCCAATTTAGACTTCCTTATCAAGGGAAATTTATAAAAAACACAACAGGCAAAAATGAAGAAAATGAGTGCAATGAAACTATTATTACCTAAAAATAAGAGAGAAATAATTAATAGGAATTTTTATTTTGATACATATTTCATTCCTTGATTGAAATTCATTTTCAATTCATGACTCGTAAAAATATTGCAGCCTTTCTAAAATTAATTAAGAATGTTAAAATACAAATAAATCAAACTTTTGTTTCTTTTGACATAATAGCCACGTTTCCTAACATTCCATATGAAAGAGTTAAAATTGCCATCGAAAAAAGATGGGATATGGTCAAAATACATACTAAGATTTCAAAAAGAAAACAATTTCTTGATGCAGTGGACTATGTTTCAATTCCGTTTATTTTTAATTAAATTTTACTTTTTATAAACAATAATTTGGAACTCCGATAGACTCAGTCTTGTCCCCAATTCTTGATGAAATTATGATAGAAAATTTGGAAAATGAAGTTTTTGCTCAAATTAATTTTGCATTACACTTTCATGCAAGATATGTTGATGTTTATGTACTCTCTTTACATGCGCAAAATGTGGAAACCCTACTTAATGTTTCGAATAGTATACTTTCAAGATCTCTGTTCGCTGTTGAAATTGAAACAGAAGGTAGATTGAATTTTCTTGATTTGACTTTAATAAAAACTGATGAAAATTATATAATCATTGATTGAAACAGAAAAACAATTTGTTCGGGAAGGACTCTACATTTTAATTCTAATCATTCCATTCAAAACAAAATAAGAGTTGAAAATAATTTGACCGATAGAGCTCTTAAATTGTCTCATCCAAAATTCCATAAAAAGAATTTTGAATTACATAAGCATATTATTTTTCTCAACCATTATCCGATTGCCTTTTTGACAAACATATGCATAACATAATTGTTCAAATTAAGAATAAAAGCAATAATCAGAAGAAAAACAACATACAGGATTACAATAGATTCAATACGGTTGTCTTACCTTATTGTGGAAAAACCTCAAGTACCTTGGAATCAATGTTCGAAAAATTGGGCTTACATACGATATATGGGTAATTATCAAATTGAAGGCAAACCTGAAGTCCCAGTAATATAACATTATATAGGAAACTCTTACTGCTTTTTGTTTTTATTTAATAAATAGTTATTATCATCCTCTACAAAATGGTTATGTTTTTTTCATTTCTGTTTCTATTTATTTCAATTTAATATAGAAAAACCCGAAACGTTATTACCGTACGGAGTCCCAACCTCACTTTGTACAAGGGTATACTGATTTTCTCCTTTGTGTTTGACAGTAGTAAGTAATGCACATTTTTGAAGCTGACTAAATAATACTGTGAAAAGTTTAAAGTCCGGCCCTCGATTTTTTAAATTTTAGTCGTCATTACCATACGACTTTTTTTCTAGTTAAATATTGTAGTTACAGTTGAGAAATAAACCCAGAAATATTAAGCGTATCGTTTAATACAAGATTCTACAAAATTAAACTTAAAATATTACCATTTTTTGGTGTGAATCCGATATTAAAACTGAAAATATCACTTTGACAACAAAAATATCATTACTGTGCGTATCTGGAAAACCAGTTTCGGAGTGAAAAAAAATGATAAAAACCATTCCGTTACCTGCTCAACGGTGTAACCTTTCATGAGTAGGAGAAAATTATGATTAAAATGTTTTTCCTTTATAAAAATATTTAAAAAAGGATAAACTTCCTCATTTTTCTGTCGTCATTATCGTACGGCACGTACGACGGCGAACGACTGCTTATATCTGCGCGTGCGCGTGGATCAGGTGGGCTGGTTTTTTTACTATTTTCTAACCTTTATTTATAAATAGGGATCTCAAGATGTGAACTAAATAAGTAATATAAAAAGGAAAAGATGTGTAGGAAATAATATTATAATGGAACTCACAGGTACTTAGATTTGTTTTTAATAATATATTGCATACTGAAGAACCGGTAAAAAATATCGAAGAATTTTATTCAATCAGTAGAAAACTGAGATTAGCAGCATTATAGAAAGATTTCTTTAATAAAATGCAAGATTCATGGGATTTTTCCGAAAAAGATTTTTGATATTAACAAGAAAATTTGCTTTGATTTTGATAATACAAGAAACGAAGAGACCTTTAATGAGACCACTAATAAATTTAGAAAACCTATTTTGAATAATCTGGTTAAAAAAGACTGATATGCAAAAATACACAATATGCATGAGAACGAAAAGAAGACTCTTGATAATTTGAATAAACAGGTACTGGTTTACATCATCAAAGAATGTCTTGCAAGAGAAGCTAAATTAAATAAAAAAACCTTTAATAATAATAAAAAACATGAACGAAAATTTAAAAACATTCTCAATATCCAAGGTGATATACAAAAATTGACTCTGAATATTCACTTAGCTCTTTTTCGAGACCAATCTTATCCACGGTTTTTGAATATTTCAAATGTAGAAATTCCACAAGAAATAATCAACATTTTAATGCTGGGTGCAGGCTTTAGTAACAAATATTCGAAAAAGTATACTCAATTCCTTGAAATCATTGAAGACGTTGAAGCTAATATTTCAACATTACCAGAAAACTAAGTACAAGAATTTAGAGCAAGATTTAATAAGAAAGTAGATTTCACTTTTATCTTCATGAAATTATAAACGTTGTCGTAAGTTGATCGAGGGAAAAAACAGTTAGTAGAAATTAAATGTAATAGCACTGATATGCACTTGAAAAATTGTAAAACAAAGCGAGAAACAATAATTAATTGACAAAATGCACACAAATGTAATATTTGAAAACTTTATAGGTCGAAATTCACACGAATCTAATCATTTCTATCATAAGTGATGAGAATGTAAAAATTCAAATTTTACGGCTAAACTATAGGTGCTATCAAAAAATGGTTAAAGAAAATTTTGCATGTATGTATTTTTATGGCGAGAAACTTTTCTTTTGGAACTTTCATCATATTTTCCGCTATTTGGCTATAAATTGAAAAAATTTATTTTCTTACGGAATTTTCGACATTTAAAACAAAAACTATAATCCCGATCAAAAAGCGGTTGAAGTCAATATTGTAGATATCTCTGAAGCGAAGAATTTTGCAGAGTTGACCAACAATCGAAACCTTAAAAAACGGAATCAAAGTCCTGGCTTCATATATCTGTTTAGTAAATTTTGAAAATATCTTTAAAAACATAATGTCAAACATGGCATCTGGACTATTTATCGTATCTACCGTGGTTTCGTGGGAAAATTGAATTTTCAATTTTCCTCGTCTTATTTTTCATTATTAAAACCATAAATATTGGCGGTAGAAAGCTGGCTACCAAACTTAACCTGTCTTTTCGGACCCAAAAAGGGTGTAGCAAAGGAAATTTCAAATAAAATTTTTTCGAAAGCTATCGCTTAGCCAGAAAATAAAGACAAACAGACAGGTAAACAGACAGACAGGTTCGTGAAAACCATTCTTTCTGACTCAGGGGGTCACAAAACGTCGAGAATTGACAAAAACTGGATGTGTCCGCTTTAAAAAAGGAAAAACATCTTGTCAATCTATATTTCATTGCGCATGAGTACAATATTAGCCGATTAATGCCTTCTATCATGAACGATGAGAATGTAAAAGAACGCTTTCCCTCTATTTGGTATAAAACAAAAACAGCTCACAAAATCGGCCGAATAAATTAAAGATGTTCGTGCAGGGACATCAAAGAGTATAAGAGAGGATTGCCATGAAACGAATTGCACATGGCAAGTAAAAGAAATAAGAGAGAAACTTGGACCCAGGCAAAATAATAAGATAAAAGAATGAAAGAAGAGGGTGGCCGGCAAACATAGTCCTGACTAAAAAAATAGGACGTGCATTGGGGAAGCAAGAGGAAGAAAGAAGAAAAGGGATTTCTGGTCTGCGAAAGCAACAGACTCGTAGAGATGGGAACAGGGCTAATGCCTAAAACCAGACAGGAATGTGTATGGTCAAGCGAAAGTTGTGGGACTGGATAGGGCTTATCTACAGGACCCAACTCTCATTAGACTACTCTCGGACTAAACTAGCTTGTTGGACCCAAAAACAACACGTGCCCATTAGGGTGTTCTAAAAAAACCCAATGTTTTTTTCTTCATAAAGCACCCCCCTAAACTTGTTCCACTTGGTGTAAGAATTGTTTCTCCTTTTTTTCGACCACTAGTATGAATCAAATTTCGATAAAGGGGTTGTGGCTAAGGCATATGCTCTACCAAAAGTTCATAAACCAGATTTAAATTGGAGACTGATTTTTTCCACCAACAGATCTTCAACGTATAATTTAGCAAAGTATTTAACTAACATTTCAAAACCTAAAAGGTTGATTTAGAACCAATCTGTTCAGATTATTTAATTTTTCAAGTGGAAAAGGTAATAATCCGAACCAATAAGACATTTATAAGAATTGCTAATTTGAAGAAAATTTTATTTTTTCTTCAAAAAATTTAAGTAAAATAGATATCATTTAGTAAATTGAGTTAATATTTAAAATTCTCAATTAGAAGAAATCTTCAAATATACATAGGCAACCCTGCAGATTAGAACCAATCCTTGCTTAATGTCTCTATTTTAAAATTTATCAAAGATCGAAATAAAATCGACCTTCTTATGCAAATTTTTTGTGTACTAAAGAAGAACACCCAAAATGTTCACAAATCAAAAATAGACTTATTGACTACCCGTTTTTCCGGCTCATTAGACAGGTGCACAATAAATGTACACAACAGAAAGAAAAAAGAGGGAGAAAAATGAAAGAGTCAACCAAAACCATTCCCACACTCTTTGTATTCTCCGTCCTTTTTATACTACTGGGGAACCAACATGTTTCGAAGCCAATTTAGACTTCCTCATCAGGGGAAATTTGTAGGAAAACAAACAGATATAGGATAAATTATACACGTTTCATAACTATTTTAAGCTGTAATAGAAAATTGAAAGAATAGATAATCGATAGACAACTTTTTGTCTGGAAAAGTTGATTTTAATTGAATTTAGTATAGGCCAAATAACTTATCTTTACAATTCCATGAGATTTAATACACATCCTAGAGCACCAACGCTTATTTAGAAAGACCACTTTTTAATTAGATACTCATGAGAAACACGAAAGACTCTAATTAAGTTTTAATTTTTAATTTTTTGTATTATTTAAAAAAGGAGAACAAAATCCAACATTGAGTTGTTCACTCTTTGGAAATAAGACGTATACTGACTATGAAGAGAAAAAAGGAGACACTGACGTTTTTTTCGAAACATATTTGAGGGTAATAAAGAACGAAATTTGTGAGTTCGACCCCTCGTCTGGGTTAGAAAGTATGCATCTTCTCATCCAAACATTGGTAAAAACTTTTTTAGGAAATTGTCAAAAGACTTAATGGAATGCATAAGGAAAATCTTTTTCCCTCTAATTCAAGATTTATAAAATTAGTATAATATGTAATATTAAGGATTTTAAATGGTGAATTTCATTATTTTAGTTACAACTGAGTGTACATTCTTGTGGTAGAATTAATAAGTACGAAGAAGACATTTTCATTCTATTAATATGAATAATTGATAAACTGGAATGTAAAGTAAATTGCTGGATTGTTTTTATGGAATGTATTCAGATTGTTCTAGCCTATTATTGAAAAACAAGATTTTTAGAGAAAATTTTTGTATTGAAAAATTATTTGGTTTTATAAGTACCCAAAAAGACATTACAATTATATTTACGAAATCTTCAATAAAATCAAATGAAGTAAATATGAAATAATAGAAATGGATACAAGAAACACATAATCATCTGAAAAAATTAATGACAATAAGATATTTTTGAAACATAAATATTAAAATATTGTACACAATGGTACATAAGATATGCATATATATTTTTAAATATAGCATCTTCCTCAGAAAACCTTTTTGTGGAAGTAACGAGGGTACAGTGTCCTTGAATGTATATAAAAACCCATTGTCAACCTTATTTTTTGATAAGTACCGGGTTAACATTCTAATTATTAAAACAAATGCAAATTGTAAATAAGGTAAGCTGAATAGATACATAGAAAACACACAATCATCTGAAAAAATAAAGTTTATATTAAGGGAAATACCAACGCATTTGTAAAAAACAGTATGAAAATCAAAGATAATTTAAAGAGCATAAATGTATCGAAAACACATTCTTCAGTTTCTCTTGACGTCGTCTCAATGTTTGATAATATTCCTTTAGATTTAGCTCTAGATTGTATATTAGAAAAATCAATTTTGCATCGAAACTTAGTTAAAATATCAAAAAACGAGATTTTAATAGCAAATGTAACTGTTTTTAATAACACAGTGTTTTCATTTCACAACAAATTCTATAATCAGACGTCAGGTTGTCCGATGGGGTCTTCTTTGTCTCCTCCTATTTCTAACTTAGTTTCGTCCGTTGTAAGAATGCACTAACCATTATAATTAGTTTTTTCCATTTAACATGTAACCTGATGTATACTTTAGGAGTCACTCCAATTTTTTTGAGGTTTCAATATGAAAACAACTTAAATTTTGGTTCTATATACACTAAGTATTGTCTCATATGGGTCATATATATGTTACAGTCAATGTCTATCCTAGAAACTAAAATTCTGAAATTTCTAACATTAACCGGTCATTGCCGGAAAGACTTTCTTAGTTGATTCAATACAAAATTGACCATATTAACTGAAAAATATCCAATCAGTGAATTTGTTTATCACAATTTGTTTTTAAACATTTAAGAATCGTTGTCGATTCGTCATCAGGAAGACACATGTAGTTCATTCCGTAAACAATAATAGAGCGCATTGACTCAAAAAGAGACCAGCATTTTAAACAAGTTAAATTCTGAATTTTTTAACAAAAATTGTTCAGAAGATTGTGAAACATCATCTATTTTTCAATCAGTTGTAATGAAGTATAAATTTTTCTCACATTTGACAACAAAACTATGGAGTTCAATGAGCTAAACATTGCATATATGCAGAGAAGCTTGCATGACTTCTAAATATCCAGTGTCTTCATGACCGAGTTATCTTGGGCACAGCTCACATCGTGAAAAATGGCAGAAATCCTCTCCTGAAAATGGACAGGAACCATGAGATGATTGGCAAAGGAGCGCTCTTTTACAAAGCCGCGGAGCAGTTCCTTTGCCTGGATCTTAACATCAGAAGTCAGGGAAGTGCATTACTCCATCTAGGTGCCACACTTCTAAAAGTCTCGGTGAATAAAGCAGAGGTCAACAACTTCCTCGAACAGCTACACGACAAGAAAATGCATGGAAACTTTCACAAAAGTGTAGATCAGTCCCTGACGCTGAAGCTAACGTTTGCTTTCCTTAAATCATCCGGACGTTAACAGCGATAGGTCGTTGTTCTTATGGGGTTACCCGCGATCCTGCCCTGCCGAACGCTCCCAGAGAGATAGAGTGTATTGCTGAGAACAAGAAGTGCCAAATTTACTGGAACTACAAGTTCAGGCTAAACGTCCCTATTGCGCACTCGAGGCCTGACATTGCACTTCTTCACAAAGAGAAACGAACTATGTTCGTGATCGAATTTTCGGCTCCGGCCGACAGAAACATCACAGTTAAGGAGAAGGAAAAGGCGGAGAGGTATCGAGACCTTATAAGGGAGCTGCAGCGAATGTTCCGAGAATAGTCGGTTAAAATGATTGTCTTTGTCATCGGTGCTCTCGAAGGTGCGTCATCACTGGTTCGTAACCTCCAATCCATACCCGCGTGCGGAATTATTACTGAATGGCATTAACACCTATAAGAATATCATCAAAAATCCACTCAAGAAAATAATAGAAAAATGCAAAGAGACTGTCAAGAGATGGAAAATAAAAGAATATATTAATGA
>JAUMHM010131211.1:0-18810 GCA_032362435.1 Melikaiella ostensackeni
TGACCGCCCCAAGTGTTACTGAGGGAGGATTGAGTCTCAAGGAGACGTGCCGATTTTTGTTTCACCCTGCTTAACGAAACATCGAACTCGGTGGTGTGGGGGGGGGCGATTTGTTGGATATAGCTCACGCGCTGCGAAGTCGTTTCCTCGTTCCTTCACAGAAAAAACTAAGAGTAATCTTTACCCTGATTTTGGAGTAAAGATTACCTGCAACATAACTTACCCCATATGGGTTATCATTACCCTGAAACCTTGGTATTTTTCCGTTTTGACCCGACGAGTTGAGCGCGTTCCCGGCGGCGATCTAGACGTCGTATGAAAAACTTGTTGCCATGGAAGATGTTAGGAATCGAGTCCCCTACAACTTTGCCATTCAAATGTGCCACTTATTTTTGAAGAAAAGCGTTCAAAAATTGAAAAAACTGCGCCACTGTCCGAATTTCGCACACTTTTTGCTCATTATTATTAATGAATAATGTTTTTACTGCGAAATTGTTCATATAAAGATTGTAGAGAATTTCATTCTCTAGAAATTTGTTTCCTACCTTTTTGCCGGGAAATGCAAATTCAAATTACGCGTGCAAATCGAAAAAAAAATCAAAGATGGCGGACGTGGCTCGAATTGTATTTGTGGTAATTCTGTGAATTCTACATCTACTAAGCCAGGGACACCTAACTGTGTCAAAAGTTTGACGTCTACAGTTTTTTACTGTACAAAAATCTTTAGACATCGGGCTAAGTAAAGATTCGAAAGCCTGCGTGCTCTGGGTATCCCTGCTTGTTGACAACCAAACAGGCGTTTTGCTCGCTTGATAATCGTGTTGCCTACACGCAGGCTTCACCGTAACTCGCAGGTTACAATTGAAAAAGCCCTGATCCACAATAAATATATCGAAGAACCCTTTGATATATTTTAATTAAACTTATTTTTTATTCATAATTAAATTCTAAGCGAAAGCAAGGTCGAGTTTCATTTACCAAGAAACATGAATTTTTTGATAAAAAAGGTAAATTTTCTACCCAAGAAGATGAATTCAAACAAAATTTAACCAAACAGCTGAATTTACAACCAAATAGTTAAACTTTCGAGCAAAAGGGACGAATTTCCAACCAAACTATCGAATTTTTAAACAAGAAAGGCTGTCCACTGTATGTGCACATTCTCATCACGCGCTATGCGCGAGGCTCCCTTCGCTCGCAAGTTTGAGCGCGCCCAGAACGCACGTTAGCTGGACCACGCGCTTCGTGCTCGATAATGTATTTACTTCGCGCTACGCGCTCGGTCTTTCTACTTCTGCCCAAGATGCGAGTTTTTCTACATTATGTTGAATTCGATCATATTAAATTTATGTTATATTGCTTCCTGTACCTTAATTTGTTTAATTCATTAAGTTCTTCACTTGATAAATTAGATTAGTGTATTTATAATTACACAGCCACGCAAAGAAAAGGTCAAGAACATTTAACGAGACACATGTATTCCTATGTATTTTGAGTTGCTGAATCCGAATCTGAGGTCAAAATAGCACCCTTCATTATTGGTTTTCGACATAACCTTAAAAAACCTTATTTTTGAGTATGTGATGAGAAAACATGTTTCTTTTAATGGGTTTCAAGTCGCTGAATTCAAAAATGAAGTCAGGTTAGTGTAATTACTAAAAATTCCATAACATTACGTCCAAGAAATATTGTTCAAGCAGCAATTTGTAGGCCAGCATCGCATTTTTAAAGATCTTGAGTCGCGAAGCCTAGTTTTCAAGTCAGATCAACATGATAAGGAACAAATCTCAGGCATTTTTTCAAAAACATACCTTATCACAACAATCTTCTCTTTGGAGAGTCTTCCTCATGACCTTCTCCGTAAGAAAACTTACTTTGTTTCGTGTAAATCATGAGTTCTAAGCCTCTTGTGTTATGATTCATTCATAAATCTTCGGACAACTGCCCTGAAAAGGGATGTGTATAATAATGCACCGTCCAACCCAGTCAGTAACGAAGCCAGCGAAGGCGCGCTTCCCTGCAGAGTAAAGGCATCTGGTGGCTTGGCACAAGAAGTAACTCAACCGTGAAGTTTTTAATGAGAAAGCTTCCTTATGGGATCCTTTGTGGCATATCGAAATTTCTAGACCAGATCAATTACCAAACCCGGTTTTTTTTATCGTTCCTGAATTCACTTTTCCGTGTTGGAATCGTTCCCACTGAATTGTAGAGTAAAATGTACGAGGGATGTCCAGAAAGTAAGAGTACTCGATTTTTCTGAAATTCTTGGCGGATTGGGAACTAATGTGACGCCACTGTGACGCCTGTCTTTTTGTCTGTGGAGTATAATCAGCCACCCAGGTTTCATCTCCTGTAACAACAGATCTCAGAAAATTCTCACTTTCCAGTTCAAACCGTTCAAGGAACTCGCGAACGCTATTTCAAGAAAAAAAACAATGTCCTGTCTAGAATAGGTCACGAGTTATGATCTTGGAAAAGGGACTCTTCCTGCATATAAACTTCTGAGCATATCGTGAAGTAGAACCACAGCCATATTTATACATTGTTTCCCTCGAAAATCTGAGAAAGTGGGGAATTCTCAAATCACCAGAACTAGGAATCTATTGAAGATGAAAGGTTTTTTTTTCATTAGTTTCATAATTTTGTGAAATTTTTTTTCCCTTTCAAACATTCTGCTGTACATTTACATTGCAATAGGAATGGTCCATCCACGCAGTAGTGAATTTTGGATAAGTTTGTAAACAAAAATCGTGTTTGGCAATTGATCTGTTCTTGATATTTCAATATGTCAAAAAAGACCCCCTAACAAAGCCCCATCATTAAAATTTCCACTGTTTAGGGGATTAAAATAACAATGGCTCTCAAAAATGAAAAAAACTTGAATAAACGCATGGATGTGTAAACGATGAGGATCAATTTTGTTGCATTTGCACGAAATACGAAATCCCGAAATGTCGGAAAAACATTACTGAAAAAATTTGGGACATGTATGCAGAATACTTTAATGTTAGGTTTCCAAAACGAGATTAAAGCTAAACTTCTCACATCATATGCTCCGCTTGCCATGCAATGTTGTACAAATGCGAAGATGGTGGGAAAACTGTGAGCTTGAGACAGTCTGGGAAAAACCGCAAAATGAAAGTGCAAGAACATGAGAAAAGCACAAGCAGTAGTGGAGATTTTGATACTGAATGTGGAACAACCGGCAGCGAATGCACTGCATATGACACAAAAACGAGACGTTCAGAGAGTGGACCCAAAAAGAATTAAATGACCCCATTCAAAAGTTGAGATTACCTAAAGATGGCGCTAAACACCTTGATTCAGCTTTGAAATGGAGGAAATTTATCAAAAGGAACGAAGTCAAGTGTTTATCGAAACAGGAAACAGAATTTTCGGAAATACTTTCATCTTGATCAAGAACTGTCTTGAGCCTCTTGCACGGATGTTAATGGACTTATGGAGGAATTGAAAATTTGGGAAAAATCAAGTACCAGCAACATAAATGGCGACAATTTTTTTTATTTTTCCAATCCTTGATTTTAACCATTTTTCGACAGATTTGAATATTCGTGAGTACAACTTTGTTTTCTCAAAATACTCTCAAATGTTTTATAAAAATTAACATTTTACAACAATTTATTTACTCAACAGTATCCATTGCATGCTCTACTCATATGAATAAATAAAATATTTTAAAAAATAGAAAGTGTTCGAACAATTCAAATTTGTTCAAACATTCAAGTGTATTGTTCAGAAACAAACTAGTACCTACAAATATTCACATCTGCAGAAGAATGGCGGAAATTGAATATTGAGAAAATATGAAATTGTTTAAACAATTTAAGTTCCTTCAAAGAATGAAGAGCGGTATTATGGACAAATAAGTGCTCACAAAAATTGACATTTGTCTAGAAAATCCTTTACATTCTCGACTCATATGAATGAATCAGATGTTTCAACAAATAAAAATTGTTTAAACAGTCGAAAATTGTTAAAAAAATTACTGGCTATTGTCAGATTACCGACTCGTGATGCTTTATGAAAAAAAAATTTCGAAAAGCGTTAATAAACCTCAATATTGGATCAAATTCGTGTTTGACGCTTATGAGGTGTTCCTTCGGGGACTCATAAGTGTACCATAAAATAACTTGACTTTAAAATTTATGACTGATATTTGTTCTTTGATGAATTCTGAACAACATATTGCGAAGCGGAATAATTTGCAAGATTTTATGGCTTTGAAATCTTAGATTAACAAAAAACTGCTTTTTCCCCATAAGAAACATGTATTAAACTTTATGGTGTTTGAGGCACGGGTTAATATTACCCGATTGAACTAAAATTTGGAGATCATTCTTTTAGGTATTCGAACAAAACTGGGGGTTTAGAGTAAAGAAATTCCAAAAGTGACAAATAAGGGCCACCCTAGTCGTGCATATATTTCGTAACGCTTTCAGGGGGAAGGAAGAGTTCGACAAGGGCTGTTAAGGCACTTTTACGATAGGTTAGGGGGAAGGGGGGCTTTCGTGGAATTTTACGTAATATTTTTTTAATTAAATATCTTTTTTAAAATAGTAAAATAATAGGAGAAAGTAGGGCGAAATGAAAAAAAAAATTTGAAATCTGTTTCGAGGTGTATGGAAAAGTTGTGGTATCCTATCAGGATAACCCATGATTCTTGGAAACAATTTTAGTTATCTCTCTTGGTCTCTACAAAGGGTTTGAAACTTGAAAGTTTTCAAAGTTTAGAGGATTAAAAATTTTTTTTTAATTTTGAAATATCAAACATTTTTCTATGTGTTCTCTTCGAATGGAAAAAACACACCATTCTTTTCTTGAACGTGAAAAAATTTGTTAACTAAGTCACTACAAAATAGTCCGAAGATGCGAAACTAGCATTATTCAAAATTGTAAAGTTTTTTTAATTCAGAAAAGTAAAAATCAGTTTTCCTAAACAAAACGAGAAATAAGTATGTAGAATTGAATAGAAATAGAAATAGCTATGAGCATGTAGTATTTTTCTTAAATTTGAGATAGAAGCTCCATCAACCAAATCCAAGAAAATGTAATAATTTTTATTGAGATTTCAAAAAATTATAACTTGATAAGAAATTATCATTTTCTAAAATATGATTCTATATAATTATTTGTCAAAAATAGTCCAAAAAACGTTACGTAATATGTGGACGATCCCCAACAACCCAAAGCAATAATTGCTAGGAGGGTGTTATTCTCACCACATGAAAGTTTTGTCGGATTCTACATATTTTTCTCGAATACTGTACGATTCATCAATAATAATATAAACTTTGAGTTCCTGCACGGGACTACGCAATCATAAACATGTTAAAAGCCAATGTTGCATCCGACCAGGAAGTTTTAAAAGTATCTATTATTCAGCTCTCAGTGTTGAAAAGTTACCAAATTAAATATTCATTATTCGGCAACAAATGATTCCAGAAAAACTTTGAAATGAATGAACATATTTTCGTAATGAAAAGCTAGAATATCTTTTTTGTCACTTTCTTATGAAAGAGTTTGAGTTCTTCACTGACAGTAGAAACTTCAAATAGTTAATTGGCTTAATAGTTTGACACTATCACTTTACTTCTTGGAGTGCGCCATTCATTCGGAATTTTTCATTGTCTCTTTCATTGCTCTCATCTCGGCATTGCCTTATCTTTGACTCAAGAAATCCGTCCATTCATTTTCTGTGTTCTTTTCTCCGTCCCCTTTTCCATCTCTGAATACTTTTTCGGGCGTGCAAGCTTCGCGTTGAGATAACGAGCTCGAAATATCTTTCTTTCTTCCTGGAGCGCTTTTTCTCTCTCGCTTCACGTTTTTCGCTAATGTGAAAATATTTCGAAAAGAATGTATGAGAATGCTGTGCGTTTCAAGTTTTTGCAGATAGACTACTACATAGAATACCTATGACTAGTATTGAATTATCACGCGAGAAAGACAAAAATAAAATTCCGGTTCTCAAGAAATTTCGTACTGCAAATTCAACACTTGGCAGGTACTAGCAAAATGAATTCATTACTTCGATATTTTGGAAAAGTCATATTTAGGACTTCACTTCTCATTTGAGCCACTATATATTCATTTATCTTCACGGGTTCATGAAATAATCATTTTTTTGTGCGAGCATCCTAAATTTAAGATGATTATTTCATGAACCCGTGAAGATTTCTTAATGTTTAATGGATCAAATGGAAAGTCAAATCCTAATGATCACTCTTATAAAATATCAAATTAATAAATTCAGTTTCCTAGCTCCTGTTGAGAGTTAAATTTGAAGTACAAAATTCCTCAAAAATTGGAATTTCATTTTTGTCTTCCTCACGAGATAATTCAATATCCACAAGGCAAAATTACTTCAACTAAGGCTCTTTTAACGCAGAATTCAATAAGCTTTTCAGCGGTTTCTTAAAAATATTTTTATCTATATTCTGGACGGCAATATCACCTTTCAAAGTAGAGGCTAATTTTGAAAAGGTCAGCCGGTTATATGTTCGCGAAACAACCCAGAAGGTTGGATGCACAACTTTAAGGAATTAATGCTTCGGCGGAAAGAAAAAGAACAGCTTTTGAAAAAGCTTTCGAGATATCTCGAAACTATTTGCTAACCGTGGATACAAGTTGTATTTCTCTTTACCTTTTTACCTCTTTCCGGCTTGCCCACTTTACAGTTTACACTTAAATCCGGCGATTTTAGAGAGAAATTTCTTAAAGCGCTGTGCCCTATCTGACAATAAGTTTCTTCGAAAATACTCTCATAGAATTCATAAAAAATCATGTTTTTTTTATAACAATATTGCGAACTGAATTTCTCAACTTCAGTCTTTATATTCTTTGTTTCCAAGTAGGGAATAAATTGGAGGATATAAAAAAGCTTCAAAAGTAAAATATTGATTAATAATATGTATTTATGCTATTAAAATGGTGAATTTCCTGTACTTTATCTGAACTATTTATTTTTATATATAGATGTTTGAATACTATGTCTTAGGAAGGTAAGAAAGAACAACAATTTTGCTTCAAATCTATCGGAAAAATTTATTTCAGAGTGAGGAGAATAGTGGATTCTCGAAACGTTTATACTTTGAAATAAATTTATCCGATAGAGTTGCTGCAACATTGCTGTTGTTTTTTACCTTCTTAATATTGACTTCGCGGACTTTAAAGGACTATAAGATACTATTTTTTTCCATTTTTAGAAAGTTTTATTCAAAAATATTTAGTACAACAACAACACTCCTTTAAAATCTAAGACCGCTTCCGATCAAAAGGGGATACGCGTGGATTCAACCTGAGAAGTATTGTCCTTAACGTTAATTTCAAAAATCGTTCGAATTCTGATTTTCAAGACTGATACTTATAGAGAATGTCGAGGCGCATACTTTTTACTTCTTGCAAAAATTTGTGGGTTTTGTTTTTCTTGAAGTAATTATTGAAAGTAGATTTTTCGAATGAAAAAAATTCAATGTTTTTCACTTCGACTCGCGCTAACTTAGACAATTTTTAGAATTTTTTGATTAGAATCTTGAAGAGAAAGAAGAAAAAAAAGAGAAAAATTAAAATCTTGAGAAACTATTTGAGAAAGAAAAACGTAAATGTTTCAATAAGCAAAGAAGTTATTAATTTTTTTTTGAGACTTTGCAAAAATCATGAATTTCAACATTCAATGCTTCATTCATCGAGCGACGGCAAACTCACAGTAAGTAAGTTGTTGATTAAGGTTCAAAAAAGTTTTCTGAAAAGTTTCAGCCTAATCAGATGAATCGTTACAAAATTATGAATGTTTAGAAATCGCAAGCGGCAATCTTAACGCTGCCCGATGCACGTGCCTCCTCGGCTACGAATATGTTGCAGCGGACGATATGAAGGTCAAGTCGGATACAAAAATAATACTTAAGATATCATTATTGAAATAATTCATTTATTGGACGTTTGGAACAATAAATTATTAGAATAATACTTCATTAAAAACTATACTTTCAATCATTTTCGTCACTCTCTTCAGTTTCTTCGGCATCTGGACTCTGAGGTGTTAATTTCAAAAAATACTCTTCGAAGAATTCTTTTTCTTTAACGCTCAAATAATTATAGAGACTTTTTAGAAGTTTTTAGTTGCAAGCGGCAATCTAAACGCTGTCCGATGCACGTGCCTCCTCGGCTACGAATGTGTTTCAGTGGACGATATGAAAGTTAAGTCGGATACCAAAACAAAAAAAGCAACCGTTCGTACTTCTCTCCTAAAATATACTATAAATAAAACAAAAAAGCAGTGAATGTATTATTTTTATAATAGCTGAAAAACTATCATTTTTGAAATAGGTTTACTTTAGTTAATACTCTATTAATCAAAGAAAGAATCTCGAATGAATCGATGTAGTAGAAGAAATAGGCATGAAGAGTTATGGATCAAACATAGGGAAAAATGTTTCAGAAATCAGGTACGATTGGAATCATTCAATGAAAATTTCAAGTAAACTTTTATGATAAATGTAATATTTTAGAACTACGAGTATTTTTTTCTTGATTTCTGCAATAATTCTTTTTTTCAATCATTTATAGATAACCTAAAGTAATTATTTATATTTTTCAAAGAAGATATTGATAGCATTATTTGTTATTATTTTAGGGAAAATATTACACTACAAAGTCTCGAACTAAGATGGACGGTGTTGGAGATATTATAATACAAGAGAGAAAATGAGGGAAAAAGGGAGCAAAATGTTACAAAAAATTATCAAGTCAATGTTTCAGTTCACAAGAAATTTTTTTTCGCTTTTCTGTTTTTGAGAAAAAGACGAGTTAAGAGAGTTTAAAAATAGATTTTGAATAAGCACCTCTTGATGAATTTGGCGAATGAACGACGCGAACGTCGTGCTAAATTAAGGTAGATTTTAAAAGAATGATTGAAGAGAGTTGTGAATCAGTTCAGCATCGCAGGTGACATTCCAAAAGAGATATCAGTAATCTAAAAGATTTTGAAAATCCTTCATTAAATCTTGGAGAATTTCACAAATTGTTCGGAGAATATTATTCAGAAAACGTAGGGGCTAAATTCAAGTGAAGTAAACCTGTTTATTGTAATTATTTTCACCGTCATGTTGCTTCACTTTTAAATTACCTAGAACTGACGTGTGCAACACAAATAAAAATTACACAATGTTTAATTTTTTGTTTTATTGGCACTTTATTCGCAAAGTGAAATATAATATGTGTTTCTAGTTCGAGGACATTCTTATTGCCAGTGCGATAGGAATTTTGGCAAATATTCGAAAAAATTTAAATGATTAGAACGAATTAAAACTGAAGCTGAATATCTGGAAATTATTCGCAATGCTCGTACCTCGTACTCCTTCATTCACAGTGGTCAAGAAATGTGAAGATTTTCTGCAGGATTTCAAAAAAACCTTCAAAGTCAAATGCGAAAGCCAAAAAACTTTCAAACCAGCTCAGCAATCGTTTGAAAATTTTTTTTTAATGGAAAAGTGGATGTTTATGACAATTACGAATTGCAAAATCCAACCTATTCTTTCTTTAAGCCTACGGTTGAACTAAAAAAACTTTCGGAAAGTCCTCCTCCTCGAATTGGATTAAAATCGGCCAAAGTAAGGGATGTAAAAAGTCTCTATAATTATTCAGGCGTTAAATGAAAAAAATTTTTCGGAAAGTATTGTTTAAATGTAACAACTCAAGAGTCCAGACGCCGAAGAAACTGAAGAGAGTGACAAAAATGATTGAAAGTAATTTTTAGTAAAGTATTATTTAAATAATTTATTGTCTCAAATGTCTAATAAATAGATTATTTGAATATTAATATCTCAAGTATTATTTTTGTATCCGACTTGACCATCATATCGTCCGCTGCAACATACCTGTATTCGTAGCCGAAGAGGCACGTGCATCGGGCAGCGTTAAAATTGCCGCTCGCGATTTTGAAACATTCATAATTTTTTAACCATTAATCTGTTTGAGCTAAAACTTCCCAGAAAACGTTTTTGAACCTTAATGAACAACTTTCTCACGGGAGTATTGCCGTTGTTTGAAATTCGCTTGATAAATACTTTTCAGGCTGAATCCACGCGTATCTCCTTTCGATCGAGAGCTGTTCAATTCAGAATATACAGAAATCGAAGACTAAAATTGGTTCATGCTAATTCTTCAAAAGGTTCTTTTTCAGTGTTTACTATAGACCAGATGATATTTTTAGTTGCTGATGAAGTAATTGATTCAAATAAAACGATGTTATGTAATGAATAATACCACTTACGAAGAAATAGATCAGATCCAACTAATGAAGTTAAAAGAGAATTGAAGTCGATTATTGGTGATATGATTAAAACTAAAATTTTGAATCCGGAGCTAAGTAAAAGTTTAAAAAGTTACAATGGTGTTTCACCAAAATTTCATGCTTGCCGAAAGTGCATGAACATGGCATACCTATGAGACCTGTTACTTCTTTTGTTGGATCTACATTATACTAATTATCTAAATTTATTGGCGCTCCAATCCAAAAAACATTAGGGAAAACTAACACTTTTATCAAAGACAACTTTGATTTCGTAAAAAAGATCAGAGCTATTGAAAATATTCCTGACGATTACGAAGTGGTATCACTTGATTTCACTCCATTATTTACAAATATCTCACACAAACTGATTATCGCAAATGTAAAGAAAAGGTGGTAACGAATTAGTGATCATACCTGCCTTTCTCTTCATAAGACCTCTTGAATTGTGTTTAAACAATGCATATTGTGTTTTTAATAACAAGTTATACAAGCAAACCTTTGTTGTACCAATGGGTTCCCATTTATCTGCTTCGGTTGCCAATTTGGTCATGGAAGATCTAGAAAATGACAAGAATATAAACTTTCTAGACTCTTTAGTGAAAAGAGAGAATGGCAAATTGTACACCGACTGGTATAGGAAACCATCTTGGTCAGGGAGATACATAAAGTCTAACACCTTTACACCTTTATAATATAAAATCAGTGAAGTGAACTCTTTGTTCGATAGGGCGGTTAGACTTTCTGAACACATGTATAAAAATAAAAATTCAGAATTGGTCAAAAAGACTTTAGTCGAGAATGGTTACCCTGAAAGTTTCATTATTAAATTTATGGACAAAAGATTGGATAATATTGAAAAGCAAAATAATAATAGCGTCAATAGAAATACGGATTTTGATAATAATGACAATAATAATAATACATTTTTAATATGACCTTACAATGCAATGTACAATAATTTAAAAATAATATTTGAAAAACTAGGTCTCAAAGTCATACTGCGTTCTGATCATGATATATTTAAATGTTTTAATAATTAAAAAGACCCTTTGAGGAAAGGTTTAAAAACGCACACAATATATGGTGTTAATTGTAAAGGTTGTAAATGTATCTACATCGGCCAATCGGAAAGAAATATTGATACCAGAATATGTGAACACAAGAATGATTGTAGGCATGGTGATAGGAGCACAACACTTGCCTATCATTCTCATAAGAAACATCATCAGTTTGACTTTGAGAATGTCAATATATTAGGTGTTGAGAATAACTATAAACAGAGACTTTTTAGAGAAATGTTTCAAATTGCAAAGAATAAACTTTCTGTTAATGAAAGAACCGACATCGAAATATATATTTCAATCGTATTAATAATACTAATAATTGTTGAACATTTATCATAATTAGCAATAACTTATCGAATTTATTAGTTATCAAATAACCAACTGAATATTTGTAGAAGTTTAAGCTACAGCAAATTATTTATACTAAAGTATTTTCAAGAAAGTTTACATGATAAGTTTGTGTCACAATAAGACTGTAAAAGAGGGTTCAATCTTCTATCGCATACCTGTATATCACGTCGATTGCGCAGTGGTCGCATAACAGTCCACGCCACGTAAGACGCAACTTATTTTAATGACCACTTTGTCTTTATGATATTAGTTTTCTATAGTTATGGAATGTCAGTTTCTCATGGTAGCTGAAGGATTATGTGATTGCCCACCAATGTTTATATAAAGAATTCTAATGATGCAAATACCATGTGAAAGTTGTTCTTCACTTAAATATTCTTATTGTATATTATGGGTCTTTGAAACTTTATTATTTAACTTAACAACTAAGCATAAAGAACATGCTACTTTTACGTTTTTTGACTAACAAGAAATGACTCATTTTCTCCATAAGATATAAAAAACTCTACCCATTGGTAGAATATGGTAAGAGAACTGATCATAAGAATTGTTTTTAGCTTTGCTTTTTTGGAGACAAAATGTGACACCTAATTTTATGTTCTTCTCTGTATTTAGGTTCTGAATTGTTTTACGTCTGAAGAGACCCTTCGTTGAAGGGAAAAACGTTGAACGTTATTTAACAAATGTATATGACCAGTAGACCAACAAAATTCAACATCTTTTTGTTTGCCTATAGACCCATAATGGGGTGGTCCAAAAAACCTTTATTTAATTTTTCAGTCGCCACCATAGAACCACATGTTCCTCTGGTCTAGAAATAGACCCACAAATTTTGATATATATTTTTTTAAATATCTAGAGTTCGCTCAAAGCACTTTTATGTCAAAAATAGTGTTTTCATAAAGTTTTCATTTTTCAATCACAGATATATTGAGGCTACACATGGCTGTACAGGTCATAAAAGTTGCAATTTTGCAGGAACGTTTAGATATAAGAGCACATTTATGCCCCTAATCACTTCTTATATGGATCGTCAAAATTCTGGGATATTCTGTATATACTGAGGAAAAAATCTCTTATGGAGGTGAGGTTGAAAAAGTAAAAATAAAGTTGTGAAAAATAAAAAACTGTAAAAAAATTTCATTTTTTCGTGTAATAACAATCATAATCTTTTTTGTATGACCATTTTTTCTCGAAAGCACATCTTCGACTTTCAATCCCACACCAAAAATAAAAAATTACTATTTTGAATCAATTTCGGAATCAATAAATATTCAATGTTAGATGTGGTTAAAATACAATAAAAATAAAAATTTGGCAATTATCTTGACGAAATTGATTAAAAATAGTCCTTTTTCATTTTTGGTGAGAGATTAAGAGTCGAAGATGTCTTCTAAAGAAAATGAAATTATGAAATAATTATGATTGTTATCAGATGAAAAAATAAACATTTATATTTTTTTTGATTTTTCATAGCTTCCTTTTCAATATTTCAACCTCAACTCTATAGTAGATTTTTCCCCTAGAATATAGAGAGTGTCCCAGAATTTTGACGAGCCGTTTGAAAAAAATTTAGGAGTATAAATGTGCTCTTATATCCAAATGTTTCTGCAAAATTGCAATTTTTATGACCTGTAAAATATAAGAAATATATATGTTTTTTTTCTCTGCAAAAAATAATATTCTTTCGGTATAGATTGACCAAAAATTTCATGTGGAGAAACATTTATAACCCCAACATATCTGTGATTGAAAAATAAAAAACTTATGGAAAAACCGTTTCCGACATAAAAGTTTTTTCAGCGACCCCTAGATAATTTTTTGAAAATATATCCAAATTTGTTGGTCTATTTCTAGACCAGAGGAACATGTGTTCTATGATGGCTACTGAAAAATTGAAAAAATATTTTTTCGGACCACCCTCGTCTATAATGATTCTTCTCTAATGAATTTCTTCTAATTTTTTTGCGACTCTAGAAAAATCATTATAAAAAATTATTATAAGAAAACCATTACAAGAAAAAAATCGGTGTAGAAATAAATAAAGTTGTAATATTGAAAGCATCGATGTAAGGCGTAGAGAAACTACAAACGAATAATTTGTTCATTTACTTAACGTAGATTAAAGATTTCAAATTATTTCAAGGGAATTCAACAAATTTTATGATTTCCAAAAAATTTTACGCATTTTAAGCGATTTAGTTGAATTTTATGAAAATTTCAGGAGATTTGAAATAACTTCGAAGACTTCGAAACATATCGGGGGATTTAGATATTTGAAGTTATTTTAAATTATATCAAAGAATTTCTAGGAATTTCAAAGAATTTTGTAGGATTCACAAAGATTTTGAAAAATTTCTTTAGAATTCAGTTCTAGAGAATGAAATTTCAAAGGATTCCTAACGATTTTGAAGGTTTCAAAGGATTTTAGGGTATTTCAAGAAATTCTAAAGATTTCTAGGGATTTGAACGATTTTTTCAGAGAACCTTAGTGAATAATTTTGATTTAATTCATATTCAAGGGATTCCGAATAATTTCCGCTTATTATAATGAATGTTTAAGATTTCCAAAGCTTTCGAGGAATTCAAAGGGATTTCAACAAATTTCTAAAGAACTTTAGGAAACAAATTGAATTTCATTTTAAGAAGTTTCTAAGGATCTTAACAATTTCAAGGGATTTTGAAGATTTTAAGTTATTTCAAAGTATTCCAAAGAATTTCAAGATATTTCAAACATTTCGAGGGACGTTTAAGAATTTTGTAGAATTTCCAAAGTTAAAAGAAATTGTGAAGAATTTCACAATATTAAAGGGACTTCAGAGGACCTCCAAGTATTTCAAAAACTTTAACGTATTTTAAATTTTTCAATGGATTTCTAGAGAACTTTAGGGAATAAACTTGATTAATTTTATTTTCAAGGGATTCTAAAGATATTGAGGAAATAAATCGTTCCTTTGCAGTTTCTCTACTTCTTACATTAATTTCTTCAATAATTTTGTATTTTTTGTTCCAATGCTGATTATCTTATAATCGTTTTCTATACAATGATTTTCTATGAAGAATTTTCTATAATCTGTGAAATATTTTTCAATTTCATGGAATTTTTTTAAGTTGCATATATGTAATCTTTTGCAATCCCATGCAATCTTGTAATCTTGCAATCTAGTGTACACCAAAAAACCGGAGAACCCCCTGATTTGAATATTTTGGGCTTGCAGTTGCTCAAAGAATATTTTTTTTTCAGATCTATTACAATCTTTTTGAAGTCTTGAAAATTGTCTTAAATTTCTTATAATTGCCTCTCATTTAACATAATTATAGTATATCTGATTAATAATTAAATTCATATTACAAATTCATACAACGAATTTAACTAAAATTCAAACTCATTATAAATCTGAATATCTCCTAAAATTCGCCCTAATCTTCATAAACTTCTAGGTATGTCAAAGCCTGGTATATATACTCAAAATTCAATTATTAAATCATTCGGTATTTATTTTACAACTTTTACGAAACCAGTTCGTATAAATTGCCTTTCTAGTAAAGCATAAAAATTCATTCCTCCAGTAGAGCAATTCATTCATTACTTTAGAAAATGTTGTGCTTTAGAAACGTATTATCGAAGATAAAATAAGCAACGGCATAAAACAATATTGACGAAGTATTAATTTCTCAGTTTGCAAGAATTTCGCTCTGAATTTATGAAAGAGATTAGGGAGTGTCCATTGATTATGAAAGGCTCTTTGGGTGGGGGGGGAGGTCCGGAAAATCTTATGAGTTCTTACTTGTGGCGGGGGGGGGGGGATTCTAAAGCATTTCTCACCTAAGTTTCCTCCTTCTAATTTTTTTTAATATTCTAATTAAAACCTGCTTTTGCTGTTGACATATAACATTCAAAGTCCAAAATTGTATAATGTAGATTTAAAAGTGCTTGGAACTGAAGAGTTTGAAATTGGTGCTTTCAACATTGTACAATAATTTTAAATTGAGAGTCCTAGTGATTAAAAAATTTTCAACTGAAAATATAAAAAATTTAATCATATAACTTCGAAATTAGAAGTAGACACATTTCGAATTTCATTTGCGGGAATATCTTCAGATTTTACAATAATTTTATTTCAAATAAGAAGCCTTAATAATTATAGAATTTTACATTGAAAACATTTCCAGTTGAATAGTTTCAAACATTAGAAATGTTGCAACGACAATTTCATTCTTAATTCTTCCAAAATTGTAAAATTCTAGATTGAAAACCTTGATAGTCAATTCTAAGTGAGAATCATTCAAAAGTTGACAATTTAAAATTGAAATCGATTGTGAATAACAATTTTTGTTTTTCTTCCTACAAACTTAAATAATAATTTCATTACACTTTCAGAATGGAAACACTTGATAGTGTTAATTGTTAATTATTTGAATCAAACATTCCAAATTAATAATCTAATACTTATATGTAGGTACTCTAAATTTAAGAATCAACTTTAAGTGGCAAGTCTGCAAAATTGAACTCAACTTTAAATGGCAAGTCTGCAAAATTGAACAATTCCGAAAAAGCATTGAAACCTCTATATTCCTAAATGTGTATAGAAATTGATTTTTCAAATTCACGCCTTGAAAATGAATCAATTTTAGAACCAAGGCATTCGAAATTAAACTATATTTGAATTCAAGACAGCCAAAATCTGTGATTTATCTCGATATCTTCAAAATCGCTTGTAATTTCATTGAAATCCGCGTAAATTTTTTGGAATTCCTTGAAATCTGTTAAAATCATTTTAATTCCCTTAAAAATGAAATAAATTAAATTCATTCCCTAAAGTTCTGTGGAAGTCCGTAGAAATCCCTTGAAATTTGTACAATCTCCTTAAATATTTTAAATACTTGGAGATCCTATAATATCCCTTAAGTATTGTCAAATTCCCTGAAATTCCTTGAAATCATTGGGAATCCCCCAAAATTCTTTGACATTCCTTGACATTTTAAAAATCTTTTGAAATCCTTTAGAAACTTTTAAAATAACTTAAAACCTTTCAGAATTCTTTAAAATTTATTTTAATTCCTTTGTATCCCTTGAAATCATGGATACCCATATAAATCCGCTAAAATGAAACTTATTTTTTTCCCGATGTTTCCTAGAAAGTATATTTGAAATCCCTTCAAATCTCCTCAAACCTCTGAAGTCGCTAGGAGTCTCTTGAAATTTAATCCTATAGAATTTAGATTCTATAGAAATCCCATAAAATCTTTGAGAATCTTACAAAATTCTTCGAATTCCCTTGAAATTTTTCAAATGTCTTGAAATTATTCGAAGTCTCTTAAAATACCTTAAAATTTTTCGAAATCCTGTAAAATCCTGTGAATTCCTTCGAAAAGCCTCAAAACCCGAGATACCTATTTTAAAATTCATTAAAATCTTTTGAAATCTTCCGAATTCTCTAGTATGCGCGGATACACTTTGGAATTTTTTGAAATCTCTTAAAATCCTTTGAAATGCCGTGGAATTATCAAAACCCTTTTTAATCTCTTAAAATCCCTTAAAACCCTTGGGAATCTATGAAAATCTTTCAGAATCCCGTGAAATCTTTCAAGATCTTATAATTCCCTTCAAATCTTTGATATCCCATCAAAATTTTCTGACATACTTCGAAATTCGTGAAAAAACTGAAATTCTCTTTGAAATTGTACTAGGTAATTTTTTCAAACTCTTGAAATCATTTTGAAACCTCTCGAAATTATTTGGAATTGGTTGAAATAACTTAAAACTGTTGTAATCCCTTGACATTTTTTTAAATCTAATTAAATCCCTAAAAAGCTTTGGAAATCTTAAATTGCGTAAAAATTTTGTAATTCTTTGCAATACTTTGTAGTCTATTAAAATACCTTAAGATACCTACAAATCTGTTGAAATCCTTCCAAATCACTGTAAATCTTTCAAATCTTTTGAAATCTTGTTTGCAGTCAGAGTTTAAAATCATCCTTACATAATTAATAATATTGATGTAATGAAGGCCTTTTCCGGTTTTTTTGATGTTTTTTATTTGAATTGCCGAAGTGTTTGGACTCAAATTCAATTCCTTCTTAAGGCATAATTCTATAGAGGATACAGATTGTTGATATTTATAATAAAGACACTAAAAACGAAAGTAATACAATTAGGTAAATATATACGTTCTTACCTTATAATTATTAACGGAAATTTGATATTTCATAGTAGATTTTTCTTTATTTGAATTAGGTTAAATTTAAAAATTGGAGCATTATAAACTCAAAAGATGTTTATTTCGTCTAAAAAATATAAGCAAAGTTATAGAAAAGTTTGTGTAAAACGTATATATTTAGCATGCTTATACTTACAGTAGATAAATCAAAGAGTAATTTTTTTAAATAACTGCATTTTTAAATTTTTTTAAAAGAAAGTAGCTGAGCCATGCGGTGTGTTGAAATATCACAGCATGACTGCCAATTTATATACAATCAAAATGAAGTTGGTTTCACGTAATATATACGTATATGTTTAAAGCCCGGGAAATTCAAATTTTTGGAATGTATGTTTGTGCAATTAAATGATTATATATGGTACTTGAGCCTTGAATATCTGATCTGAAATTAATAGACTTATTATCTCTTTGTATATATACAATTTCTTATAGTAAACGCTTATGGAGATTAGGCTCCAATTTAAAAATTTTCACATTGTTTAAATCGAAGTCTACTTATCTGTCTACTTGTCCACTTGTTTGCCCAATGTATACTTTTTCACAATTCAAACACGTATGTTTATAAACACAATTACATTTGTCTTCTTTCTCGATTTTATCCTTAGTATTATCTAATAAGGTTTTCTCTAAATTATTGTTAATTGCAAAGACTAAGTGAAGATTACTTTTTTTGAAAATCATAAAAAAACATTCATCTAAATTTTGAATGTATGCAGGGCCGGCAGGTTTCCTTCAACGTGTATGAAGTGATCCACACCCAAAATTCAGGCGGGTGTGGAATTCCACACGCAAAAAATGACTGAAGTATCAGGTGTCAATCCCATGATTATACACCGTGTCCCAATATTGGGCGCCCGACTCTAAT